>JASDQU010283650.1:0-13880 GCA_032191745.1 Picea mariana
GGGAGATGAGATGATCTCAACCCTTCATATTTTAGGTTTCCTTTTGAGAGTCAAAGAGGGGCGCAAAGGGTGAAGGAGGGCGCATTCTTCATTTGGTCATTTGCTTGTTGAGAGAGGAGCTCTTGGAGGATGGAGATGAGGTCAGTTTTGTGAGGATGCTTGAGGGAGGTCGCTTTCTTTCATTCATGGAGGCTTGGAGCTACTTGCCTTGTTTATTTACTGGAGCTATTCTACTTCTGAGAGGGGTGCATTAGCTTTGGAGGTTGATTCGTACTTGGTAGGATATCTAGCCATCAGATTGCAGTGAGATCAGTTGCAGGGGGTTGCCATTCAACATAGCTTCATTGCTGTGTAGGGGTTTCCATATCTGAGCTCACAGTTGGCAGTTGGAGCAGATTCAGTGGTTCTGGCAGTTTGCATGAGGGGCGCATCTGTTGATTTCGGGCTTGTATATCAACTCAGTTGCAGTTGCTATTGTATCAGGTTCTTTCATATATTGTGTTTATTGTAACCCTTCTTCTGCTTTCCTCATATATACACACATATTCCAAATTGGTTTTCCCCGGGGGGGTTTTATCCAGGGTCATGTTGACCAAAAATACCCGTGTCTACAAATGCATGTATTAGTCTCTTAGATCTGTTCATTTTCAGCAGTAAACGATGTATTAGGTGTGTTATGTTTATTTGAGATGCATGCACTAATTTTTTGTGACAAAAACGACATGCTAGAGCACCCAAATTGAGAACATAACCGTAACAAATCAACAAGATACTTTTGGACTGTTGGCTGTTATAAAACAGCGGAAAATACTTTACCTGACAGTGAAAACTTAGAGCCTTTCTTTGATCAAAGACAGACCAAGAAGGCAAGCTGATAGGACCTGGAATTTTCACATTAACTACCTAGGAATATACTAAATGAGTGTTGACTAGTTTAGCCACCTTGGTAACACACTAATACACAATAATAATGATACAAAGTGAGGTTGGCCATGGCTGCATGTGAATATTGCACCCGTCATTTCAACCAAGGTTGTTAGAGCATGGGAGTGGGGTAGGAGGAGTGCCATTTCCCAAAAAACCCTAGCAGCAGAGCGTCATGGGAGTGTTTTTTATGTAATATATATTTTTATATATTATAATACATTTATATTAAAAAAATCACGCAGAATGCATCCTAGAATATATGAAAACATGCATACTTGTGCTACTTGTAGATTAATACTACACTATTGTAAAGTTAGAAATGTCATTCATAGTATATTATTTATTAATGATCAGTCATTCGAGCATCAACCATCTAGTAGTTACAAACATACAAAATTTTAAACCATATAATAGGTTGTAGACCATTAATTTATGGAATGAAATAGGCTATCCACCAAGTGTCTATTAAAAAGTGTACCTAGGACAAGTGTTTCTCACATAACTTAAGTGCCTAGTACGTGGGAAAGTGTCCAATGTGGTCCCTAGCACATTAACTTTATGAGAAATAAAGTTAAAAGTGACTTTGAGAACATTTCATAAAAAGGGTGACTAAAGAGACATTTAATCACCACCATTGATCTTGATGGCCCAAGATCTAATCTCAGCCATTGGATCATGTGACTCTTCATTGGAACTCTCAAAAGCTAAACCTAGGGAACGAGGCGCCCAAGAGAGCCATTCATGAGCATTGAATGAGGAGAGAGTGTTGAGGAGCAGAGCAGAGAAAAGAGAGGCGATTTTGCAGCTAGGGAACGAATTCCAAGGCAAAATGCTAGCACACAAATTGAGGCAAGCGTTCAGCAATTAATGAGGCCATACTGTACGGAATATTGAGCAGACCGTACAGCTGATATTGGCACAGAAATCGAGGGAGAAGACTGCACGAATTTTGAGGCATTGTAGTGCAGCCATACAGCAGTTTATGGCACAGAAATTGAGGCTACAGTTTGGACCGTACATCAGACAGGCAATAATATCGAGGAGCTGGACCGTACTGTTTGTACAGGAAATCTGGGCATAGATTTCAAGAAGTTTGATACAGATTTTGAGGAGGTTCCATGGCTCGGTTTTCTAGATAAGTTTGCACATTTATTGCTGAAAAAGATTGCTGTAACAGAATTTATTCTCTGAGCTCTGAAATAATAAAAGCCCTTCTCTCACTGGTTTTCCCCTTGTGGGTTTTTCCAGGGTTGATTTGACCAAAAATTTCTGTGTTTAATTTTCTGGGTTTGAGCATTTATTTCCAGTTCTATTTGCTGTGAAGAGGCTCTTGTGTTTCCTGTATCAATTTTCTGTTTATGCTTATCATTTACAGCAGGGTAATAAATGTGGGTTGGGCATTAAACAGTGAAAAATTGTTGAAACTTGAAACCGGGTTGGGGTCTGAGAAAAATTTACACTGTCAACATGACCAAAGAGTATTGTTTACAAAATAGGCCATCTACACAAGTTCTAAAATGATAATTTAATTGAAGTATGAAAACTGAAAGGTTGAAAACACTAAACTGAGCTGACATATAAACTGAAAGGTCCAAAGTCTATGACATATAAAGTAGTGAAAAAGGAGAAACAATTATTCTACTTTCTATCTACTTTTTTTTACCTCTTTCCACCACCATGATTTCCTCGTGATCCTCAACGTGGTAATGGAGTTGGAGCTAGACCTAGAGCTGGAGTTAGAGGTAAGATGAAACTGATCATGAAGCTCCTCTAGTTGGAGTCTTGCTTAAGGCAATGATGGCTGTAGATGGGGGTGGCATCCATCTCATGACGATCTTCATCATCGTAAGGAGCATTCTCTAGTTGCTCCAAAACCAATGCTTCACCCTCAAAATTATCCTCCTCTGGATTGTTGACTCCTTGCAACAATGGGACAATAATTTCAAGACTTAAACCCTAAAGCTACCTAAGGGCCTCACCTTTGGAAAAACAAGGGCCTTTTTCTTCATTTCTGTAGGAGTGTGGCAAAAGCGCAGGGGGAGTGTGGGAAAAGCGCAGGGGGAGTGTGGGAGGGAGGGTGAGGTGCGTGGAGGGACCATGGGAGGGAACGTGCCACTTCGGACAGAGGAGGGAGCGTGCTCCGTGCATGCTCCTGCTCAGAGCGTGGTTCTGGACTAGGAGGGAGGGCCATTAGGACGCTCTAGGTAACACTGATTTCAACATTCAAGCTGCCCACCACGTTTCAAATCCCTCAGATGATGTGTGCATTAGCTTTGTCCCTCACGGTTCCTTTGTGGTCGACCCCTCATGGGCTGGTTTGCTGTACAAGAAGGTCACTTTGTGTCAACCCTCAGGGGCTGATGTATGTAAGTCTGCCTATCTAGCTTGTTGAAGCATAGTTTTCAATACAAAATATCCACAGGCAAATAGTTTTCAGGAGTACATTTACTTACATTAGATTCAAAAAGTTTGGCTTATTCTCTATCTTAGCTGCCAATTTTGGTTCAGTCATGCAGGTGGGATAACATCAATGCCCAAGACTGAACTAATCAATTGTGCACATTTTAGTATCTCTACCCTATTTCTATCAAGTCTCATCCTGCTTCTGTTGGGGGCTTCATTGAGGAGTAGTCTTCTGATCAGGTATTCACAAATTGAAATTTGAGAAGACAACTTAACTAAATCTGGTTGTCTCTTGAGCACAAAGAAAGGCTCATATATAGCAATATTCTACTGCCATTGATTCACTGTTGCATAATTTGGATCCCTATCCTAGATTGATTTTGTAGTTACCACCATAATACCTAATCTTTCTTGAGTTTTGAATAGGAAGTGCTGTATGGAGGTTTCAGAGATTTTGCTGATTCATAGCTTTCAATTCTTTCCCAACTATACTTTTGTGAACAGAAAATTCTTTTCTTGTGCTTCTAGATGAATTTGTACCTTCTGTAAAACAATATTTTGAATGTTGTTTTTGGTTTTCTTGATATTTATGCTGTGAAAATGCTGGCAGGGCCCATTGTCAAGTCACCTGCTAGCATATTACAAACCATAAAAAATGCAGCATGTTCCAACAACAATAGATGAACAAATTATTGCGAAATCAATTCAAGAGGAGTGTACATGGGAGAATCTTCCAAAACGCCTTCAGATCCTACTATCTTCTAAAGAAGAATGGCACAAGAAGTAAGTGTTTTAACGTTTTTGTTGTCAGATGTTAGATTATATTGTTTTTGCTGGCATCTATTCAGTTTTTGTTACTTTGGAGATTCACCAATTTTGAAATGACCTACTGTGAATATTATCTGAGCTGAATAACTTGGTATTGCTGCCTCTTTCTTACATTATTTGAAAAATTATGTTTCATTGAAATATTGACAATAGAGCATGGAAATGTCAAGAATGGAAATCTGTTGACACTAGTTACATTTTTCTAAAATGTGCGTGAGAAGGTGCTTCTTTTGTGTATTCTAATGATTTGAGGATGTTTTGTTGTTTCTTGTGATATCTTATCTTCTACTGATTGTAGTCATGGGTTCCTGGTATTATTATTGCTGAGTAGTGTAAAGCCAGAGGGAAATGCTAAAATATATACATTTTTTTTAATCATAATTTGGTTTTCTTATATTGTACGTGCAATGGAGAGCCCTTTGATTGATTGTAGTCTTTAATCTGTTGAATCTCTTCAGAGTCAAAGAACATTGCATAAAAAAACGTCTGCAGTGGAGTGATTGTTTTGCAAGAAAAACATGTAAAGAAAGCGAGTATTATGAAGATATGATGCGTTATCTACGCAAAAGTCTGGCGGTTTGCACTTGATTCTTCATGTTCTTTTTCCATTTTCCTGTTTGCTTAAAAGCTTTGGTTTACTTCTGCAAGGCTCTAGAAATCTGTTTTTATAGCAGTCAAAAGCAGAGTAGGAAAGTCATTAATTTTGGTTTATTTTAGCTCCATAAACACTGTGCTAGCATATCTATGAGTTGCACTAATGGAAGTAAACTATTCAAATTCTGTAGTTCGGACTGTTTTTGCGCTCATTTCCAAGGCAGGGAGTGATGATGGCCACCTTTGTGATTGGTATAATTATTTTTGTTGCCTGTGTCATCTAAAGCTAATTACTGACCTTGTGCCTTTGCAGCTTTTCCCTTTTCACTTAGCAGAATATGTATGTCGAATAATGAGAATATCACCTTTCAGATACTACTGTGACATGCTTTATGAAGTTATGAAAAATGGTAAGCGATATCAACACTAGTTTGCAGCGATTGTTAAATCAAATATATGTTTTGTATGCTAATCATTGAGAATGTCTTAGTTTTCATTGCTGGTCATGTATTATTAGCAACCTTCTTGCTTGCTTATTTCTTACAAATTAAAATGTTTTACAATAAGATACTCATTCATTTATAATATCATTAATTTTCTTCATTGCTTTGCCATAATCTAGATGTGAATGTCACATGTTACATTACAGCTCTACACCCTTCCAAATAGTCACCGACTGATTAAATCACCATAAACATGTGTGCCAATGAAGGGCACACTCTAATAAAGTGTTGTAATATGTGAATGAAAGATGTTTTCCCTAACAAAACCCCACTATGATAACAACCAAACATGAAGCCCAACCTAAGGTGCACCACCGCCAAAGGATTATTACATCAAAAGTCATCATCCAACCTTAGGAACAAGGTTGGATCACCATCAAATCATATTAGTAACCTCCCTCTAACTCAAACTTAGGAAATAACACATCAATGAGGGTACTAACTATTAAACTATGCTATGGAGAATATACAAGAGACAAGTGAGAGACTCTGAGTGAGAGATGTATTATATCAACATGTATCCGATTACATAAAGTGGTGTTGTATATATATCTAGCAAGTTCCATTATTCCTGTTAGGAACTGCTCACCTAATTTCATAATTACATTTAACATTCATGTCATTTATTGCATATGACTTATTTTACTTCATGATATTATATTAATACATTTATTACTAATAAACATTACAATATCTAACACTCCCACTTAATGTTTATTTCATGTTCCACAACTCCTAACATCTCTTGAATTTTTTTGAACTTCTCCCTATTGAGTGCTTGGTGAATATGTTTGCCACTTGATTTTGAGACTTGCAATAAATCAACTCTATCTCTTTGTTCTGTAGTTGTTCTATGATATAGTGATGTTGAATTTCGACATGTTTTGTTTTCGAATGATAAATTGGATTCTTCATCATCTTGTTGGCACTTTGGTTGTCATAGTATAAAGCTGTAGGCTGCATTTATGGAAGCTTCAAATCACTTAAAAATCTATGTAACCACACTGCTTCACAAGTTGCTCCAACCATTGTTTTGTATTCCGTTTTCGTTGTTGAAAGTGTTATCGAAGGTTGCTTTTTACTTGCTCATGCAATCATTCCACTACCAAAGGTAAAAACACAACTTATTGCAGATTTCCTTTCATCTGTATCACCTGCCCAGTCTGCATCTGAAAAACCTTTCAACATGAAGTTATCATTCTTTTTCAGTACAATACCAAACTATGAGGTACCTTTGATAAACCCAAGTACTCTCTTTGCTGCATTCCAATGTGTTTCCCTAGGATAGTTTAAAAACCTTGATAACATTTGAACTGCAAAAGTTATGTCTAGTCTAGTTGTGATGAGATAAATAATCTTCCTACAACTTGATGATAAAACAATTCATTAACTACCTTAGATTCATCATCTTTCAAAAGCTTTAAGTTTACATCCAATGGTGTTTTGCTAGGATTACAATCTTCCATTTTGAACTTTTCCAACAATTCGAAAGCATACTTTGTATGTGAGATGAAAATCCTATTTGGTTGTTGCCAAACTTCAATGTCCAAACAATAATGTAATAATCCCAAGTCAGTTGTATCAAATGATTTGCAAAGAGTATTTTTTTCTTCCTGAACCAAGTCATCACTCTTACCTGTAATTATTAGGTCATCAACATATATAACCATAGCAATAATTTTTTCCACTTTCTCCTTGCTATACAAGTTATGATCATAATCACTTCTCTTGAAACTTCTTGATTTAAGATACTTATTAATCTTTTCATACCAGGCTTGAGCGGCTTGTTTTAATCCATACAAGGGCTTTACCAACTTACATACTAACTTTTATTTTCCTTCAACTGCTCTGATACCATGTTAAACTATCTATGGAGAATATACAAGAGACAAGTGAGAGAGTCTGAATGAGAGATGTATTATATCAATGTGTATCCGATTACATAAAGTGGTGTTGTATATATATCTATCAAGTTTTGTTATTCCCATTAGGAACCGCTCACTTAATTTCATTATCACATTTAATATTAATGTCATTTATTGCATATGACTTATTTTCACTTTATGATATTACATTATTACTCTATTACATTTATTACTAATAAACATTACAATATCTAACACTAACATCGTGAAACACATTTCCTCATAGGTGATGTCTAGCAAATGTTACATCATAAAGTTAAATCACCTAGGAAAATCCCACCAAGGAAACATGAATCATCCTACCATAGCAACATAATAGAGACGGGACATAAAGAAATGTTAACCCCATCCAATCATCAAGTGTGTTCCCCATCACACATCCAACACTTGAGGACCATGTAGAACACCCCATTGTAGTGACACCAACATCATACATCAACACACCAAGTCACTAGGAAACATCAACAACATCATGAAACATCTACCTCCTAACATCATCATCCAACAGCTTGGGGGGATAGAACCATCATCCATATCCAAGATAAGCATATATAGCAAACCACCATAATGAGATAATATGCCCCACATCCATCGAAAGTGAAACCAAGGGGTGATCAACAAGGCAAGCACACATGAGAAGTGTTAGAAAGTGTAGCTCGGGTAGGTAGTTTCACATTGGGGGTGTCCAACAATGTGAAAGGGTCCATCATATGTCTAGACTATTTAGTAGTAGTGGGAGATGACTTAAGTCAATATGAGATTAAGTCACAGCCGTTGATCTTGACTTAAGTTATCGCAACGATTGATTAAGTCCCCACCGTCAGATCTAGATCTTGAGGAGAAGATCTAAGGGCCAAGATTAAATGAGAGAAAGGCTAGTGTGATATCCCCAAATAAATTATTTAGTATGTTAAATAATTTCCTTAAGTGGAAAATTCGAAATTGTGATTAGTAGGAGAAAATTTACTGATATTAGTATAATTACTGTGCAAGATATTGACTGGCCAAGTGTCCTTAATTGTTGGACAGATGTAAGAGACAATAATTTTTTTTTAATTTAATAAAGGAGACAGAAGGAACAACCAAGTTAAAAAGAGATGGTCATGAATCCATGAGTGGGGAAAAAGTTGGAGCTAACCTTGGGCATGAAAAGACATGTGTCAGAAGTCAATTTTGATGATTGACACACCCTGAAAATCAGGGATTTCCAAAGCTGCAAATTTCCCAAGGAGGGAAAGGGGCTTGAGGAAACTAAGACCTAGGAAAGAAAAGATAAATACACATGTGTGAGGAGGCAGGACATTGCTTAGCATGTGGGAGGAAAGAAAGGAATTTTGCTGTTGGAAGGAAAAAGGATATGCTGTTGGAATAACAGTGTTATCAAGGAGTTGCTGTGTGAGCACTGAGGTGTTGGGCAACAGTTGAAGACACGAAATTTGTTGGATCAGGAGGCTCATTTGCCCTTATGGATTCATGACCAGGCTTGGGGGTGATTGGATCAAGTGATTTGGCCGATCCATTCTATCACTGGGTGGAACTTGGCTGCTCCTTCTGTTTTCCAGGTTTCAATTTGAATTTGTTTGCTGCGTTTTAAATGTTTCTTTAATAGAATATGGTATTGTATAGTGTTAATAGTTGATGTGAGATTTGGTGGTGTCTTTTTTTAAAAAGAAAACCTGATATATATATGGCGATATATCGAAGATATTGAACAATAGCTTAGATCTGAAAGGTTTTAGATTAAAGTTTTCCTAGAAAATAAGAAGTACATGATAGAATGTTTAAAGACTATCTACGAAATGTATAATAAACCATTTCAGATTGAAATTCTTGGAAAATTCTGTTGTAACCAACTATCTTACAAGTTTGACTCCACAATATTAATTTAGAATAATTAAATGTGCACCAGTCATATGTTTCCATTACAGTAGGATAAGTAATAACAATGTTTGAAATTTAAAATTACATCACGGACTATTGTCCATCAACATAATGGTTTATCACCCTATCTTATCCAAAAGTTGGATTTAGAAAGGAACCCAAGTACCTTTCCTTCCTTCCTCTTCTCGTCCACATCTGTGTAAATAAAGTAAACCTGTGAAGAATTATTAAAAGAAGTTAGTCACAATTGACAGAATGAAAGAACCAAACAACTACAAAGGAAAAGCTGAGTAGAAATGGATAATACTTAGACCCGTGATTGAGTGAAGCGGTGGCTATACATGAGATTTTGCCACCAAGTTTTCCATTGGGGCAAACGATGGAGTTGACTGAAAGTAAATTGATGGGTACCTCGCATTAGAATCAAGGCCCATCATTAGCTCAAAAGTATCCATTAAGAAAACTATTATAAGCAAATATAGAAAATAAAACAATTTAATAATTCTAAAAGCTATCGAAATAATGATAGTATAACTGCCAAAGGAACAGTTGGTAAATCGAAATAACTACTGTGTGAATTGACTACTAAGGAAAGAATGTGGGTCACATATTAATTAAACTACCTATGCTTATACTCAAAGAAATCTGAAGGAAATAATCTAACTACTACAATACCTAGAATGCATATACGTAAATCTGGGACAATGTGTACATACTTGTGAAGGATAGTCATAATCAGAAGAGTATTGGGTCCCTTACCCGGAATTAAAAGCATACAGAGTTGTTTTGATGAGAATGATACCTTGAGCCCGAAGACCTACTTTGGTGCGACTCGAAGGAATAATAAGAACGCAGTAATTTAAACCAGGACTCAGGTTACCAGAACCGGAAGTCCTTTGCGAAAATGCATTTATTAAATAATGTTACCAGAACCGAGAATTCTTTGTGAAGACTTATATATTACATATATTTGGAAAAGGGTAAATCCATTAGGACCACCGGTATCCGACGACCAAGGTTATTAACCTTAGGTGAATTCAAAGAAAAATTTAAATATTCAGATGATAATTCTGGTAGTATTATATAAGTGTGACATTTGAAAATCCAGCTCTGGGTATATATATACATACAATAGAATCATACTATGAAATAACTCACGAATTCTGGGTAGATTTAATCAGAGCTAAGTATTACAAAAGGATAACAGAGAGTTAAATGCGACACAAGGTTGCCATGGAAATCATGGTTGCCAAAATGGCTTAATGTAACCTCGGGTATCGTTCAATCGAACTTGTTTGAACTGGAGATGTGAAAATTCAGCCTCTCGTTACTTGAGCTTACCACCCATGACCATAATGACGGACTTAATGTTAACAAAGAGTAATATCACATAAGATTCGAGAGGACTAGCGAATACCACTCAACTTACTCTGGAGAAAATACTAAACAACAAATACTTTATAACGACTAGAGTTATAACTATGGATAATCAATTAAAATATCTACAACTCGTCTTAACTTGGGAGATAGTCTACCATGTAGAGACATGGTTATAATCTGGACAATCACTTTAAAGAAGAAAAATGATAATGATAAGTCTTGAAGTAACTTTGAGACAACCTTGTCTAATAAATATTCATTTGTTTTTTTTTTGTCAGGACTCAGAACTATCACTGGAAGAGAAAACGAAGACAAATCCCTTACCTGGGGACTTCTGGTATGAAGCTACTATTGTTGTTACGATATCTCTAACAGGTAGCTCCGCGTAGGGTAACCAAGCTGAAATCCTTGAGACGATCATTGTTCATAGAAGACACCAAGACGGTGCAGAAGTGAATGGTGTATAAGGGAAGGCCATTGCGGTGTTTCAAAGGCTTTTCATGACGACACTGGTGGCTAACAGTGAGGTTTTCCGTCAAAATAGCTGAGTCGAACCTAACCCAGAAGCTCACAGAAAACAATAGCAAGAAAATGCAGAGTTCGAGACTATTTGGTGTAGTATCAAAAGCAGGCTTCGAGCCCCTCGCCTGTACCACCCTGACTTCCTCAACTGTGTAGAGTATGAATCCCATGTGAACACAGAGACGTGGCATCGAAAGGTTGGGTCACCTCTTTTCAAATCTTTGATATGTTAGGACAAAAGTTTAATACATCTTAAATATCCTATCAACTCTTCCCTACGCCTAGTAGATGAGGTAGGGAGCCTTCATAGCACCTAAGTTGCCATGATACATGTTACTTTATGTATTAGTGTTTCGAAGGTAGACCAAATTTCATTAAAGGTAAAGGACTATAAAACAATTGTGTTAAAGTCGTGTCAACGGATATGAAACATTACAAGGGGTCATCGTACAATAGTCGACATTACAATACATACAATTACAAAGTACTTATTATGAGTGAACTTAAATGTAATATGTTTTCCTTAGGAGGAATTCGCAAGATAATGAACATTGGCCTTAGCCAATTCTTATATTGATTGTATTGACTTTACTTTGGTATTTATAACTTATTGGATGTTGGTTGTAATTATGTATTTTACAAAATAAAATAAATTTTTTATGGTATTAGACGTATATTACAGCTAGGGTTTATAAAAGACCAAGAGAGCCTCATTTCTCAATATCACAAGTGATTCTCACCATTTGAGCTAGAAATAGGGAGATCTAAGTGTGATCTAACAACAAGCTGAGTTGCGCTTGCCAGAGAGGGTCGAGTTAGGGCCCTAGAAGTTAGATCTAAGGATAGTGATGGTACCAAAGAGTGAGTGAGCATTCAAGTGTGACAGGGCAGGGGCTGAGGAAAGGGTGCAAAGGGGCAGCTAGGGAGATAACAACCAGGTGGGCTAGGTTATCAGTTGCAATTGTATTTCCTCAGAAGGGCCATTATCCCAGGACGTGAGCCCTGATTTTATTGTATCCCAGGACGTGAGCCCTGATTTTATAGCAATAAAATCATCACATAACTGGTTTTCTCACAAGGATTTTTCCAGGGGTGTTTACCCAAATCTCGTGTGCAAATCTGTTATGGTTTTTGTGTTAATGCTTCCGCTTATTTTTCGTTGAGTTACCTAGTTGTGCGTTAGTTCAGTAAATGTATTTTGCTTGGAATTAATTGCCGGGTGCAAGGTTAGCAGATTTCAACATGGTATCAGAGCCGAGACTCTGAAAGCGAAGCCAGATTGCATGAGATCGAGATTATAGCAGCAAAATTTCAGATATGCAGTTCCAGGTTTGCAGTCTGCGGGGTAAAAAAAAAGGAGACGATGTGTACGAACGAGCTGTGATTGGGCCGAGTTGTGAGGCAGATCGTATGATTGCAGGCTAATATCTCTAAGATCTAAAGAGATCACGATCCTAGGAGAAGAGCATTGGTGTTAGAAGACCTGCGGGCAGAGACACACACTTGGAGTGTGGGCTGCGGGTTAAGGAGAGCAGCTGACCAAGCGGACGGATTGCTGGTGTGATCACCTGCAGAGAAAGACTGCACTCAAAGGTACCGACAACTATGGAGGATGAGCCACGGGCTGTGTGGCCGTGCGCGCACGAAGGAGGCGTCCGAATTGCAGCAGCCGTCGATAAAGAGTGAACTGGCAGGGGTCGTGGAGCTATTGAGAAAACATAGTCACTGACAGGAGGGAGATCCGTGGCACAGGAAGCTGCCACAACAAATGAGAAGGACACGAGTCGGGTTGAGTGCAGGATCACTGCAGAAAAAAAAATGTGCGTTGGTGAGATCGGGTTGTGATAGCCATTGTGGATAGGCTGCTGTGGTCGGACGTGCAACCGACACTGGTGCAGAGTCTGGTAGATAGTATGCAGAGAAACCGTGTGACAGCAAGTAAGTAGCACATCATGCTGAGAATTGCTGCAACTGGTAGAGGCAGCCGAAAGAAGTGACGACTGGAGCGATCGAGTGGATCTTGGAGGCAGCCAACGGAGGTGGTTACAACCCGTTAACTACTGAGTGGAGTCTGCGTGTGAGTCATCGACTAGACGTAGTAGAGAGCTCGCGAACATAAACTGTTGGGTTGTTGTGATAGACAGCCACGAGATAGAGTAAATCTGTCAGCTGGTAGGAAAGGGTGCGGGAGGCAACAAAAGGTTGCGCCAGCGAGAAAGGACCCGCACGAAGAGTAAAGAACAGGTGCAACAACTAGAACGTGTTGCAGAAGGTGCCGAGGCAGTGGGAAACAATTGACAAAGGTTGCTAGCAGGCTGAACTGGAGGAGACAGTCGCCAAGTGAGGGCGGCAAGTGTCGAAGACTCGGGCCACGGGTAAAGGAAGATGCCAGCAAGGGAATCAACCGCGAGAGGAGTCACGATCGTGAGTGTAGCAATCGACTGAGCTGAGTCTGCACCGAAGAGTGAAGGCAAGAAAGACATGAGCAAAGTCAAGTGCTTTACATGTCACAAGTTTGGGCACTATGCGGGACAGTGTCCTAATAAGAAGAAAAAGCAGGCAATAACTTCAGCAGAGGTGGACGAGTTTTCCACTAGGTTTGATAAGGAGTTTTCATTAGTGGTGTGTCTTTCCACTAGAGCCACTCATTCCAGTGTTTGGTATATTGATAGTGGTGCCTCCCGCCATATGACAGGTGTACGTTTGCATTTGACAGGTGTGCCTCACTTCATTTGTCATCCCCAAGCTCAACCTGCTCTACAAAAGATTTTTTCTTGAAATCTGAGAGGACCTCCTTGTACCCTGTCATGTGCTTTGATGCACCATTGTCTACTAACCAAGTTTTCGGCCTCGTGAAAACTAAATTGGATAAGGCAAAAACTAAGTAATATTCTTTTCTATTTTCTTTCTCATTAGA
>JASDQU010283657.1:0-14555 GCA_032191745.1 Picea mariana
TTAGACTCTGCAACGTTTAACAATGGAATGGTTCTCCAGATCTTGCGATCCGACCAAATTATTGATGGGTTTTACATTTTATTGCGAAGGCTCTTCCTTCAGTTTGTACTATTCTCTTTTGTATATTTTCTCTTGGCTGGGACCGATATGAGATGTAAGCTGGTATAAACCAACTTGGCAACAAAAATGGAATTAAGCTTAAATAAGGGGAAGAGGTTGAACTTGGGATAACCCGTTGCTCAAGCATGTAAACGAAAATTTTATACCACGGGCCTAGTACTAATACATTAACCATGTGAGCATCCAATTATTGTCTTAGATACTAACTACCAAAAATAAAACACATATGAAATGAGATAATGGCAAGAAAAATAATTCCTCTATCAGGACCATTCATCACATAATAACACAACGATTCATCTTCATCATTAAAGTAAAGAACAACAAAACATTGCACAAGATAACTTGACAACATAATTAATTCCTCTTACTCATTACAACATCATTCGTGAAACAAGATAGGAAATAGTTCTTCTCCATGTCCAATCACAAATGCATTTGATGAAAATAACTTGTCTTTGGTCTAGAAGGACTTCTCAATTCAAAGCAACTTCAAAATAATTCTTAACAACCAGAAAGAAAGAGTTCTTGCCACAACCATTGACCCCTAACTAATTGTTCGATGTCTTTATTTATAATCTAAATTTCAACTAAAAACAACGACTAAGTGCAGTTTAAGCAAAGCAAAATACACCACATCCTCATGTTTTAACAGTTTCTTTAACAGTCAAATCAAGATAGTTCTTGGAAAGGGTGAATTTTCTCATACTCGAACCAACTGATAAATACTTCGCTGCAAGTCTGAGTGCATGGAAACAGGTGTTGTTCCATATAATCCGTGTAGAATCCTCTGATCTCTTCCACATGCACTCAGTACTTCAGTAGACTAGTGTTTAATTGTTGTAGCACATTTGAGCCTTCATCGGATGTTCCATAAATCTTTGCAGTTGTCTTGGTGACGTATCAGTCACCTTGGCTAGTTCTTCAACTCATAGTGAGTCTTGCTTGGCACGTGATCCGACTATGTTGCATAAGTCGGTGAAGTTTTCGGGGTTGTCGAACTCGGGGAGTCCTATATCCTTCATTTCTTTGTTGATTTAACCCCAACGCTTCTCGCATTTTTCCATTTTCTTTTTAATTTCTCTGTGTGGTTCCTGGGACATCTTAGCCCAGTACTCGGTCGATTGCTTCATATGATCAAGAAATTTTTTTCCAACATTTGGATGCCATGTTCTTCTTTATCTCAGCCCTGCTAAACTGCATCGATGTATTCGAGTCTTTCTACAGCTTGCTACACTCTTTCATGCCATCTCTCCATATCCTTTCATGTTGCAAGTGTTATGAGAGTGTCTTCCTGGAGCTTGACTATCTTCACAGTGAACAGGTGTTGCTTATGTATGAACCTGTTGTAAGCCACTTCAAACTCACTTCTCAGATAAACTGCGGTCTGATTGGTGCCCTTGTAGTATTCATCCAAATGGCGCAAATTCTCTAGCTCCTTCAGGGTGGTGGCCAACTCTTTTTCATCCCTTTTAACTGCGTCAAGGGTGGAATCCAAAATTGCCATCCCCGCGCCGATGAGCTCGGATGTTCTGGAATTTTTTGTGTTTATCAAATGCTCCTCTGTGGTGATGAGGATGGAGCGATCCAACATGGTTTTACTTTTCTTCATGGTTCTTTAGATGATGGCCCTCTTCTTTCGATCATAGGAGATCGCAGAGATATCGACCACCTCGTCTACCGGTTTGGGAATCTATTGATCATCCCATGTAAGTGTGTTTCTCAGATTTCCAGCGGTGTATACTTGTTCTAGATTGTGTTCTTGAACTTTCTCGTTATACTCCGAGGGCTCAACCTCTTTTGTTTCTTATCGAGGATCTGAGTATGAAGAGAAAAAGAGAAGTCAGGAAAAGACCTGATACTCACTTGCTCATCGACAATTGAATCGTTGACTTCCTTTTGTGGGGGTCCTCCTTTTGGCTCATTCGGTTCCGACTTACCCTTCGAGTTGTTGTCTTGGGTATCTGGCACTTCGAGGTTCTTTGTGTCAAGAATATTTTTGGTTTATTTTTCCTTTTGTGGGATTTCTTGGATCTAGACCTTGAGATCGGGAAAAGCATCCTTCTCAAGTCCCTTTTCTTCTTGGTTCTACATAGGGGTCCCGAGAGACATCTTTGGGCTCTCATCATCGCTATATATTTATAAATTCACTCAAAGGATTAGGCATGCTTTCTCCAACTGATACTCGAACTGCCTCTGGTTGAATCGTCTCACCTTCCGGCGTCCTTATGGAATCAGGGTTATTAGACCCATTGTTATTACCAGGGTTTATGGAATTAGGGCCGTTCACCCCCACTATGATTTCTTTTGGAATTTCGGTCAGACATTTTGGCACTACGATGAGCTCTGAGTTGTCCTGCATCTGCTTCATTAGCTGTTGGGCCTATTGATACATGATTCCCCCCAACCCCTGCACATTTTGAACCTCGGAGAGATCCATGTCTAGTATTTGGGCTACCTGGGCAATCGCCACCGCTCCAGTGACTCCCTTGGGCAATCCCACCGCTTTTACTGAGGTCATTTCTTCTCTAGTCTTGATGGTCTCTTGAATTTTTTTTCAAGGACTGATGCTTTCTCATCCGAGCTCAGATCCTTGAATCTAGTTTCCTTGGGGTCTGCCATCCTTGCGACCACTTCATTCTAGTCTTGAGCATTTTCAATGAAGATCTCATCCTCAAATCTGTCATGGGCCCAGCAAGAAGATACTTGGAACACGTTCTCTGGAACTAAACCTTTAGGGTCATGCTTGTGAAAGTGGCCAGTCTGGAATAAATAATTCAATTGGCTTAACCCTTCTTGCTTGGCCTGAGATGTGTCTTTCACCATGTAGAAACCAACATGAAACCCATAAGGTATGAAGGCCCGCTTCTTATCCTTTACCGAAGTAGAATTGTACCCTTGCAGGATGGTCTAATAACATATTTCCCCTACTATTAGTCGGTCAGGGACATAGACAGGTAGCATATGAGGTGCTCCAATGGCTCCGAAAACCATGATGTAGGTGTCGCGGTCATCTAGATACTAGTGGCCAACCTTCGATATAATCTTTTTGGCTGCATCTGACAACCTTGGACATTCCCTTTTGAATAGCAACAAGTAAATGTGTGTGATAAACTGGTCGTATATGAGAGAATAGGATTTCTTGTACCTGTTATCCCACAAGATGCCGAAATAAACATGGACTGAGAGATTTGAGGTGTGTGAGCTTAAGTTCATTCCAACGAAAGAATTTCTGGTGTAGACGACGTCCAAAAGATAATATGCCATGTAAAAGGATGGGGTTTCTCCTTCTTTCGACATCTGATCTTGCCAGATGCAAATGCTCAGTTGTTTGGATATGATTGCACCCCAGTTAAAACCTATTCCAGAAATGACTATGGTATATGCTAGAGGCATCCAAGCTTCTGAAAACCTGGAGTAGTCTTTTTCCCCATGCAATCTACAAAGGAGAGCCATTAGATAGATGTAAGGTTATCTAAGGTTGGTCATCGGGTACCATTCAAAGGTCCTATTAGTGAATGTTTTATCCTCTCTCCACCAGGAAGCCATCGCCTTACTCGTATCATGTTTCTCATAGAAGCTCATAACAAAATCAGTATTCAACCACTCTTATGGATCTATGAGCTTGTAATAATTCTGCACTTCTAATGGAAGGAAAACCTCGACACACCTATTGTTGTCATCATTAATCAAACATTTTTGTGTGTCAGTGTGATCAATAAGCCATTTTAGAAGTTCAATGCAGGGAAATACCAGAGTCCTGCTTGCCACCATGTGTAGATATGCCTTTCAGACATTTAGGAGGACTTCATCGTCGATTCTTCTCGTATCAGGATCGTTGTGCAGAGTATATTCAGGGAGTTCTTCCCGCTTAATCTTCTAGAAAAGTTATTGCCAACGCAGGAATATTGTCTTGGTCCTAATGTTCGCCTCTGTGTCTCCAAAGGTCGGGGGTTGAACAAAATTTTTCTTGGTGGCGGTTTTGATGACGGGCACCGGTTTTGGAGAAAATTCCAATTGTCTCGCCACCACTGGGGAGGAACCTTCTCCCACCTTTGGTTCCTATATATTTGGTGCTCTTGGATATTTCCTGGTGGTGGGTTTCTTCGGAGGCATTGTTCCTGCAACCGAAAAAAATATTCAGGCAGGTGTGTAGGGTGACATTGGATAAAAAGTATGAAATGAAGCATAAAACATCCATAGACTAGTACATACCTGTAACACTTGCTAAACTACTATTTGTATACTCATTGGACCTTGAAATTTATCCCCAAACTTCTTGTCTCACTCCTATGGATGATCTAGATTCCTTCGTGCACAGAATAAACATGTTTTCAATGACTTAAAGAATATAATGGGAGAGATCCTACCAGTCGTATCAACCAGTTAATACAAGTAATGGGTGAAATTCAAAAAAATCTACCGTTGAAACTCTACAAATAAATTCTACGTGGGTTGACGACGAAGGCGCGGGGAGAAAAATGAATTGTATTGGTAGGTTCCAACAGTCCTCTGATTCGTGCACAAATTAGCAATTAGCGTGAGATTCACGAATTAATTAAACTTTAAATGTGTCGTATCTAGCGTATCTCAGAGACAAAACACCCCATTGCGTCATCTTCTTAGTGGGTAGATTGAGAATTGACGGTTATTATTTCATTTTTCGTTCAATTCTTGTTCTTTTAAACTTTCACCTATGACGAATTGATTAGTCATCGACAATATTCTTGGTGGTGCCTGTTACAAAATAAATTTCACGTCTGCTGATGTCGATGAAGATCGGGGCTTGACAACTTTGATTCTCTCTAGCATTCTCTTTCATGTTTAATCATTCCTGATGCCGAAATCCTTAAGCACGTCCAGGAAAACCTTGATTGTCATTTCTCTAATTTAGATATTAGTTTTTTAAGTTGATGATTTTCACATGTCCAAGCAAGATTTTAAAGACTTGATGAGAAACAAAGATGATAAGCAGAGGACACATTTTCCATATCAGACAATGCCAAAAGATCAAGTGGTACCCAAAAAGTGAAATTTCACGTAGATGTTTTAGGATGTGTTGAGTGCTCAACCTTTGGGAATCAGGCCCACGATCACAGCCCATGGTCATATGGAAGCAGAGTCAGAAAGAAAGGGAAAGCGCCTATTGAGCAGTGAGCAACTGATTTAGTTCGAGGAAATGATCATGGCCACCAAGATTAAATAAAATCCAACTATTGATCTAGATGGGTCATTTCGAGGGATCAAACAACAGGATATTTGAAATCAAGGGGAGTGAAAACTCCCAAAATGTGAAATCCCAAGATTTCATATGAATAAGAACGAGGTCACAACCTGCGGTTGTGTGGGGAGAGATAATGGAGCCATGCAAAGGATCGAAGAACCCGTCTTGGTCTGATTTGAGGATCTGCGTGGTTTCAATATGTCGAGATCAATTTGGAAGATGTGGACTTCTCCTAGAGAATTCATGAGTGTCAAGCTCCATCCCAATCCCGATGCAGGTAGTTAATGGAAATGGGGAAGGTGGTTGAAACTTCGTCTCACCCCATAAATGGAAATCATGGAAAGACGACCGTGTAGGCATACCATTAGCCGAAAGTTCTCCTGTCAACGAATTCTTCTGCAAAGCCCATACTAGTCTGATATCGTGTCTGAGAGAAGAATGCAAGTGCAGACTGATAGAAGAAGATGCAAATGCAAAGCTTTGATTGTAGTGGCCTATAGTGGCCAAGTCACATTCCTGGTGGTGGCAATTGTTCTGAGTATAAAGACTCAGTTTTGATATTTTGTTATGGTCGATGGTTGAGCTAAGCTCCTGTATTGTAAAGTTTTAATGAAGTCTCTAGTTCTCTGGTTATGTGTTGCCATTTGAGACTTATTGTTTAATGACAGTCAACTTTCTTATCATCTCTTTTTCTCTTGATATTGAAGACTCGGGCATGGGTGATCCAGTCGAGTTGTTGTAACTATATTGTAATGTATGTTTGATTGCAATATTGTTATGATGTTTTTAGTTTCCTGAAGTTTTAGGTTCAATAAGATCTTGTATTCAAAGCTTTTCCTCCTTAGGCTGCTGGAAGACTCAATGTCCATAGCATACCTCTACATTTCCTCACCAGTGCTTCCCCATACTCACCCTTTACTACAAGTTACTAACTTAATTTCGATCAAGACCTCATCTTCTTATGCATGCCAACCCAGTTTCCTGTGTTAAAGTGATATAATTCTCAGACTGCGTCCATTAGACCACCTTTAAATTTATTCATTGTGACATAAAAACTGATGGGTATTGGGCTTACCTCTACCGCAATCCAGAGGTGACTTCTAGTGCTAACAATTACCTTGTGTAATTTTGTCCTTGTGATTGCTAGGAGGATTCTAGTCACCCTTTCCCTTGGTCCATGTTATCTCATTAATATTATCTTCTTCTACCAAGGGAAGAGTGGTCTAGTTTTGAAATAAGAAGAGATCTATAGATTTATAGTTACTATGTCCATGATTACATATTTCAATATGTTCCATCCTCTTTGGATTATTATGCAAATTGATACAATATTGGTCCCCAACGGGGATAGTTGCGTAGGACAAGTCCATCTACAGACTTCCACCTAAAGTAGCATCTCATTCCCTAGATAATATCATTCCCCAAGTGTCAGTTATGTTAACGACAATGGCGTCCATTATTATGGGGAAATCAGGGTATTCATCAAAGTGGACTTCAAGAACTTACATCAAGTCGTAGACCTTGATACCCTTTGACTCAAATCTATAGACGTTGGCATAAGGCCCTGTAAATTTCATCCCTCATTGGTTCATAACCTTCAAACTATTCATATTGACATATGACTCGGAGTCAAGCATGTAGTTGTGAATACATAGGTCATCTATTTGAAAGGAAGTGAGAAAGGGTGTTTGTTCATTTTTCTCAAAATGACTAGTTTGTAATATTGTGGAAATTCTTCGAACAATTGTTGATCAATTGGGGTCTGTTTTGTCAAAGAAGGGATTTCCAACATTCCATGGATCCTTTTGACCTTTTGTAAGATATAAGGCATACTAGTGCTTAGGTTGGTATTATCATTTCTAGGTTGGGGTATATCCCTCGCATACACCTGGTCTCTTCAAGATTTACCCTTGAGTCCTCACTTGTTTGGCTCAAACAACCAATCCTAGGATTCCTCATGTCTTGATTTCCTTGTATTTTCTTTGGCGTGAACAAGGTAAAGATGGAACCTACATAATTAGGTTTCTCATGAGTAGACTTCAAGTGATCATGCTCAAAATGGGAGTCTTTGCACGATAAGGACTTAGGATCATCTTCTTGCCTCACAACATTTTGTGGATCCGAGGTGTTTGGAAAAATTTGTTCTTTTGGAGCATGAGGTTTTATTGTCTGGCTAGTATTTTGAGAAAGTATCATAGAAGGAGGCTTTTGGGCTTGTGATAGTGCCCTTTCCAACTCATTGATTTCTTCATAGGTACCTATATCCTTAGAGGGTTCATGTTGTTTTGAAAAAATTAAGGCATATTTCATATTTGAGAACCCATTCTTCCAAGTACAAGTCCCTTCAAGGGGAATGACTAACTTAATCTCATCGTTTACCTCTAGTATCTCTGGGAAATCATGCTCTTCTTCTTCCATGTTTTCCTCATTGAACCATAAGATATCATCTTGGTCGTGAGGAAAATTGACTTGGGAAATGGGATCACACCATTTGAAATTTTCTTCAATCCAAAAAGCACCATCTTGTGCCTCCTTGAGGCTTGTAGGGAATTGGTTCCTCAGGAGGGATTGGAAGTTTCCTTTGAAAGAATTAAAGTATTGTCCGAGAATAGCTCTTTCTGGTAGAAATTATAAATCAATTCGACCAAGTAAGGTATTAAACTTGTCATTAAATGCCCGAATAGTTTCGTCATTTTGTTTTTAAATTTTGAGATATTGTGAATAAAGGGAGGCCATATCTTCCATCATACCCCATATTTGCAGGAAAAATTGTTCTAAATGTTCACAAGTTGTGAGGATTTTTCTTGGGAGGTTAGTGCTCCATTTTCTAGCATCTCCAGTAAGTGAGAAAAGGAAAATTTTCATGAATGTGTCAGGATGTTCTTTCCAATGTGTGTTACCAGAAGCCCCATCGTCTACGGAAAACTTGGGTATACATGAATCAACATCTTTAGGGAGATCATGTAATCCCCCTTTGATATTGGCCAAGTCCAAAGGGTTTAATAGTTCTTAAGGGGCCCATTTAGAAGGGTCCATGGGAATAATAGGAACTACAAGACAATAAGGCGTGTATTGTCATCTTCTATGAGTCATCAACATTTGAGTCTCCAGACAATATCCTTGATATTATCAAAGGGATGAGGGGATCACCCTCAGTGGAGTCACCAGGTAAGCTTTGTGAAATGATTTCTTTGGGTAAAGGCTTACCAAAAAAGTGTCATTTGAGGAAGATTGACTCAGTGTTCCCTGACAATGGCACCAAAAATGTTATCGCACAATCTATACTTGCCCAAAGCCTAAAGGAAAGTAGGCCTAGATTTATGTAACACAGAGGTAGTCCTATCATTGTCACCCCAATAGGATACCTCTTTATATTTAGGAATAGAAGAAACTCACTCCAAGGGAGGCATACTATAACACACCCATGGTGGGGGTGCCAAAATTTTTCTCTTCTTAGGAGAATCAAAACCCCCATTCGAGGTTTCTATCCCATTCCTCTCTTTCATAGCTTTCTAGCCACAGTCTCCATGCTCCAAGCAGATCTCAGAGATGACAGGTAGCCTCTCCCAAGTTCTTAGGGTTCTTCCATCCAACTATACTCACATATGACCGTGGGCTATGACCAGACGCCAATACAACAGGAACCAAGACAAGCACCACATGAATCCTCCAGAGTGGCAAATATTCGAAGTTCACTATCCAGCATTGAGTATCCTCTAAGACTTTGATGACCCTAATTGACTTCGGGACTTCAGCATTTGGGATTTTTGAACGCTCCCAAGGATTTTCTCCCTGAAGTACTCTGTACCTAGAGTTACAGATCAAGCGCCACGCATCCCTTATGAGCGACAGTTATAATCTACTTTGGGGATTCAACGTTCGGTAGTTTCGAACACTCCAATGCCTTTTTCCTCTGAGGTACTCTTTACCCGGAGTTACAGATTGAGTTCCATGCGTCTCCCCCGATCAATGATTGTGATCTACTTCGAAAGTTTCAAACACTCCAACGCCTTTCTCCTCCGAAGTACTCTATACCCGAAGTTACAGATCAAGTGCCACGCGTCTCCCCCGATCAACAATTGTGATCTACTTCAGGACTTTGACGTTCAGGAGTTTCAAACACTCCAATGCCTTTCTCCTCTGAAGTAATTCATACCCAAAATTATAGATCGAATGCCACACGTCTTTCCTAATCAACGACTATGATATACTTGAGGACTTCAATGTTCGGGAGTTCTTTACTCGCGTGACCCCACCTTCCTCTGAAGTGGCTATATTTTGAAATGGAATAGTTGTTGACACCTTTCCTCAGCTGTGGGATGACTCAGATGAACTCTGGCACTCCGGCCTTCGAACGTTTTTGTCCAACACATCCCCTTTTTTCCTGGAGTGACTTCCTCCGAAATGGCAGATCTTCTGCCATGGGTCCCTTCCAACGGATGGCTAAGATGAATTCAGGAATCTGGCCTTCAAAAATCCTTATGTCTTCACACTTTGGTCCTCCTGGAGTGACTTCTCTCCGGAGTACAGGATCTGAAGACACCTGTCCCTCTATCTTGGACGGCTAAGATCTACTTTAGCTCTTTGACTCTTCAGGACTTTTCTGATGCAAGCTCTTACTTTCTCCTAGATTCGTTCAACGTTGGGCCAAACACAATCTCAATCTGATGGTTTGAGGGTATCAATGCAACCCCAGAGATCTATAGCTTGTAACTTCTATTTAAGGATCCCTTGGGTCCCAGTGCGTGCCACTTTGAGAGGGACACCTGGAAAACCCGTCACTCAACACATGGGCTCCCAAATGATCTCGACATTAATACTTGTGTCCCCATGATTGAATGGTCGTGAGGGATCCTGAAGGATCTTTAGATCCACGGTCCACATCAACTTCGGGACTTTGGGACTTCAGGGGTTTGGTATTACCAAACCTCTGTCCTCCTGAGGTGGTCAACGTTGCGATGACTATAATGTAGATCCGATAGTCGAGATTGTTCCCAAGCATCTATATATCTACGACCCAGATTTACTTCGAGATTTCGAGAGATTCACCTCCTGTGCAATGAATATGCTCAATTTGTCGGACCCGCAATGTCTGAAGGGATCAAAGAGTTAACTCTTGTTTTCCTTCTCCAGATCCGATGATCATGAAGAACTTCGGCTCCTCCAAAACTAATCTCATCCAATCTTCTTTCAAATGAAAGGATCTCTCCTTTAAGGGCTCGAAACTCACTATTATACCTAAGTTCTGTCAGCTCCTTAAATACTCAAGTATTTTGCGTTAATTCTCCTAAAATTAATGCTTAGAGAAATCCTTCACGCACCTCTTACACTCATATATCAACTCTAGAACTTAAGGGGGGGGGGTTCTCGATTTCTATCCACCTCAAAAAGGCTATGTGCTCACATGTACTACCTTTCCTGAGATTGATCGACCCTTTCCCTCAGAACAACTAGGAGTGTCAGCATGCACATGTGAGGTTATGCCCAAAGTCAACAATTCACAGTTCATTTATTCTAACTTGACCCACCATAGGTTCATTCATTTATGTGTACATGCCAAAGAATTTCTTATTTTCTTAAATACACAATTAGGCAGAATTGAAGGGATACAGTATAACCATTAAGAAAACATGTCCATCCCTGCAACATTCATAGAATATCCAACCTTAATTCACAGTTACCACTTAGACACATAAGATATAAGATTACTTATCTATTATAGGTAGTGGCCAACTAACTGACTGTGGGTGTTCGTCCTTCCACCCAGCCATAGGATCATAGGCATTCATTCTTATCACTCTGGCCACCCTAGTGCCAAGCCATGATATCACCAGGGAATTTATGCCAATTCTCATCGATCCTTTCTCTTTCGCATCTTCTACAAGGTTTATCAGATGCTTCCTCAACATCAAGCTCATGACCTTCTGCTCAAGTCCCATTCTCTGCATACTCTCAGAGATCTGCCTCTCTGTCACGGCCTCAATGAGGTTTATCATATTTTTTCTCTGCATCAAGATAGTGGCCTTCGACTCATTCTCTATTTCTCGTCTATTCCTCGCATTCTCCACTCTTCGCTTCATATTCTCTTGCGTGCCTTGCACACACATTCCTCCTATCTGGTTCCTTCTGTCCGAAAGAAACCCCGAGTCTGTTCGGGGTCCGCAGGACCCTATGGTACTTCAGGCTGACCTTCTGTAGCTAGACCATGCTTCCATTCATGGGGATGGTGAGGGTTCAACCACCTGTCCTTTTCTTATTAACTGTTCTCTTATCATTCTCATATTCTTTCCTCTAGTGATATCATGGCTAGTACTTTCAAGGCTTCACCCCCACAGTCAGTTATTGGCAATTAAACAATGATACATATACAATTTTCCTATGCCACAACATGATTATCCTAATTAATGATTAATTACAAGTTGGGGGAAACCGGGGTGTTACAATACCCCCCTCCCCCCTTAAAAGCAACACCGTTCTCAGTGTTCTTTCTTAGTAACACATGTCATGCCTTTTTCATTCAACCACTTTAGAACTATTTACCTTTTTTCTTGATCAGGTCCTTTTTCAAACTCTCAATATTCGTCACCTGGCCTCAATAATTCTTGGACAACAAGCACATTAATCATAGTCTCATGTGAAAACATTTTACTGTTGCATAAAATTTCTAGGAAAATTTCATAATCTAACACAATACTTATCTATGCAGTTTGTGTATTTGTATCCACATGGTTGTCTTGTTATCCAGGCTCATTGTTTTTCCTTGACATACCCATTGTGTGCATGATCCCAATCAATAGTTTACAAGAACTATCATAGTCTCCTCTTCCTTGTAGTCACTCACCCTCCAGGCCCAGGCTCAGGCATCTCCTTCTCTATTATACAGTTCTTTGGGTGATCCATCTTTCATTGCCAAGGTTTTCTCCCACAGGAAGAATCCTAGAGACTTTATTGAGCCTTACAGTTGAGACATCCCTCAGACTTTCTCTGTTGAGGCATCCCTCCAACTTCTGTTACCTCAACACAACATATTCCAAGCTATCATGACTTACCATGGGGTTCTCATGTCTCAGCAATGGCCTCCTTCATGCTTTTCAACTGGATAACCTTCATCTGTCCTTTCTGGACAAATCTTTTCTTCTCACCTTTATCACAGACATACAAAATTTCATGGGACATCATCACAATTCTAAATTTTAGAATTTTATTGCAAATTTGTCACCCACAGATTTTCCAATTTCTTCATTTATTTTTCAGATATGTTCCGCACGGAACCGGATTCAAAAGCATGGGACTTTCCTCCCCATAATAGTTTATCTCATCAGGCAATCGGTCTTCCTTATGGGCTTACAACATTTCCACATCCAAGACTCTTTCTTCCTGCAAGTCAACTTTCCTCAGCCAAACAAATTGTTAGTTTTCCATGCACATATATTTTCACTGCACCTTTATAACGTTATCACAAATTATTCTTAAATTGTGCATACTAAAAATCAAATCACTTTTATATATTCGATGATACAAAGAAAAAGGAAATTCCATTCCTTACACATGCATCAATTAAATAAATCAACTTTTCAAAATAAAATTCAGATATCAATTGACTTCAATGAATGTGTCAACATTCGTGGCCACATTCATACCCAATGCATCCTTGCATCGATTCCAGGTTATCACTTTTTAGGTTAGGCACTCCTACTAAGGTGTGCTTAAATTTAACCAACTTATTACCATACGGATTCTTTGTCCATATTTATTATTTTAGCAAAACCATATTTTCTTCTCTGGATCAATCGCAACCCTAAAATGCTCATTGATGAAACTCCAGATTTCACATGAATTCCTTTAAGAATTCCTTTGACATCCATATAATGTATGTAAAATTTTCAGAAGGTCCCCCTTTCATGCAACCATGCATTTCCTCAAGCAATTCCATGCAATGTTCTAGCTAAGAGCACCTTTATTCCCTTAGAACTAGTCCTCACAACCACATTCTAACGCAAAGTGTTAAAATCTATCTTCCTAGACTGGCCTGAACGAACTCCGTTTTCTCTCCATGCGACCGAGAGATGTGACCTCAGCTCTATTCTTTCTAGGCGCTACCCTTTCACCACCTGTGTCCAGGCACTATGATCTTGGCTAAAACCCTTGTCTGCAATAAGATGGTGTAGATCCATCTTCCCCCATATCTAATGGCTGCAAGGGATTGCAGAACCTCAACTAGCTGGCGATTTAATTCTTCTTTCGATCTCCACAATGAATATGGGTCGTCTGATCTGTGATTGGATCCCAAACTCAAAACGACGCTATGTTGAAATTAAATTTTAGGTACAGGTATCGACATTTTTTGTGTGCATATGCAATCTATGCAATGATCATGGCTCGTCGATCTTATCCCTCAATCAATTTTAACCACACGATTTCCAGATAATAACAATAATGCCAACACAGAAGTGTTTGACCAAGAATTTAGGTTGATACAGAGATTCTATGTGCTAAAATCAACCACATAACCCAATAACAATACGATTTTTACATGACATTAACGTGTGGTTTCCTTGAAATTTCACCCACCGATCGTTCACAGATCAATGGTTCACAGTGATTGCAGAATCCCAATATGCTCTCTCTTTATCGGAGAGTTCAATCTCTGCAATCTAAAAGTTCTTTCCCAACTCTTTTAATCATGTTCGTTGATTCTCCGCCCCAACGAGATCAACGACGTTGGTTGATTGCAGGACGTGACCTAGCACAACCATTAATTTCACCTTCATGCTCTACAATGATTCCCAACCATCGATCTATTTTCATAGATCGACAGTTCATAGTGATTGTGGGGCCCAATCTGGAAAATGTTCGCCCGACTCTATCTAATCATGTTCGTTGATCTTCCACCCCGACGAGATCAACGATGTTGGTTGATTGTAGGCCATGAACTAGCACGTTCGTTAATTTCATCTCCACGCTCTACAATGATCCCCGACCGTCAATCTAATCGAATGACTAGTGTTTGATCCATTAACTCCAGTGGATAGTGAAGTTGATTTGACGACTACGATCAGTCTTCCCTACGATGAGCAGCTCACTTTCATCTCCTCTTTCAGGTTCTTGAGTATCCTGATTCGATAAGGGTCTTGCTTCCTGAATCATACTCTACTTGGGTATCTGAGGCATACAATTTCCTTTTCTTAACATGGTTTCAACCAAGACTATT
>JASDQU010283660.1:0-14555 GCA_032191745.1 Picea mariana
AAGTAGACTTTCATACTACCCTACCCATGCCTCACTTAAGGCTTTACTTTATCCTTGATGATGTTTTCTCCTTGTTAGAGTGTCCTTAATGGACATCCTATGCATTGAGCTTGCTATCATGGGGAATGGTCATCACCCATTTCATGCTTCTCTCCTAGGATTACTGGGCATCTTAAGTTAAAAAATATTCTTCATACATATTTCATCTAGGTTGGATTTACCTATTCCTTCCTTACATTGTCCAAACATATTCACAAAATTCATATATAATTTATAAGCCTAAATTCATAACAATACTCAACTCCTTACATTATAAATAGATACCTGGATTTATTCAATATTAAACAAAAAATCTATGTTAATTTTAAGAGTTCCACATACAAAAAGAAACCATCACCTTCCCCACCTAAGTTATAGAGCACCTCCCATCTCTCATAGAATTGGAAGGAGCAAAAGAATATTATTTAAAAATTAAATAGTCTTCTGACTTCATCCTAGTATGTAAATATATATATCAATAATAAATAAGATAATAACCATGATGTAATAATTTCTATATCTCTAGAATCCTTTACCTGAAGATGAGAAATGGAATAATTTCTCTAACTCTAAAGCCTCCTTTACGTAAAGACAACCAAAGAAATAAAACATAAAGAAATAACAACGTATAGTCTAACGAAAGGAACAAAGGTCAAACCAACTTCAACGTGCATGTTAGGGCAAGCAAAGCATATGCCATCCTAAAAGTCGGAGAAACTTCGAAAGCTTTCTGAACATATCAACCCGCAATTTGAACATGGACAAAAGGACTTGGAAAGCTTTCTGAACATATCAAGCCGCCATTTGAACATGGACAAAAGTACAAAATAAAATCGACGAAGTTATATCAACGAAACCTCCATTATTATAAACTTATAAACATGTACAAATCTTCATTATTAACTTCTATTATTATAAATTTAAAAACCGTTAAGTTATATTAAACTGTTCTACAGGGTGTTCATAATCATATCTTAGTTTGGACAGCAAAACGATTTTGGAAATAACCAGTAGCCACTTTCACATTTTTTCCTTATTTTCCTAGCCTATTAATGTTAATGGAAGAATTTGATTCAAGGATCATTGCTTTTTAAATTAGGATAACTACCGATGGCTACCCACCTCCTCCACTAACTCAAAATTGTTCTAATCTTAATAGTTCTTTTCCAATTTTGCAGGTCTGGAACTTCCAATATATTTTTCAGACATTTCCCATGCATTTTGGTAGTTGACATGCCCCTACAATCTTTGATTTTGGGGCCCACCAAACACATAGAGCATAGAATAATCCTTTTAATGGTTGATGAAATACCCAAACTGAGTTTGTATATAAAATTTGTGGCTTTGAGAAGCTGGCATATCTAGTAGGCTCCTTGAGGCCTACAAATCTTTTGCCACCTAGTCTCCTATGGTTAAAGTTTTGGACTTTTTTGGGTTTTTCCTCTTAGGTTTTATACTTTATGTTAAAAGGAAGTTTTGACCTCTTGTAATCTTCTTCTTGTCATTGAGTGTAGTTATACATTTCTCTTCATAGATAAACTATTGTGAGTTTAACTAGGTTGCATAGCACAATGTTTTTATATTTCATTCATTAATAGAATTGGATTTCACTATATTAATGTGCTCTGTGCAATAAGTCTATGCGATTTCATCTATATTTCTAACTTCATTTTGTTCTCTACATAATCTAGATCAATATTGCACTCCCTCAATGTCCTCAAATTATGGAATAATGAATCAATAAAATAAGAATGGAACCCCTTCCTTTCTTAGCAACTTAGTGTTTAACATGTTTTAATAGTTATCTAGGGTTAGGGTTAGGGTTTTTGCATGCCTCAACTCCCAAGTGGGGTTAGGGTTTTGGATCGTCTAGAATTTTCTTGAAAGTCCACATGTGATTAACTCGACACTTGTGAGTAATGAGAGATTATGTGGCATCCCTTCAGTACCATGGTGGTCAAAAACATGGGTCATGCCATGCAAACTCTCATTGAGGTGATATTTGCATCCTTGGAAAGCTCTCCACATATAGAACAACATTAAGATGCTATTGACTATTTTGCAATTTTTTTACCCCAAACGGTTCCAGAAGTTTCATGATCGCAAATCACTAAATATGACCTTCCCCTAAAATGGGCCCTAGAATTCAATAGACCCAATGTTTCTACCTATAAAGTACCAACATAGATGAAAAATTATATAGTGATAAATTTCAAATCAGAAACCTTCCCAACCCTAGGCTCTCTTCTCTACCTTATGCTACAATTTACAATGCCACTTCCTCTTCAGAAAATGACTAATAATCCCTTCTATGGTTACCACTTTGTCTTACATAGCATGCTATTCAAGAAGTAGTTGCACCAACACACTAAATTCCCAAACCAATTCAAATCAGCTTCATCTCACATGTTTGAAGGGTTACATGGAGTCCATACAAGACTCATTTGTCTGTTAGTCTTTGGTCCTGCTTGACCATGATCAATTTTGACAAAAGTGGATTCACTTGTTGAAGAACAACTAGTCAAAACCCTCTCTATTAACAACCTTATTTGTTGATAAGTTGTTGTCAGAAGCATGCATCTTGACACCTCTGTGGTCAATCCCATGCTTTGTTAAGAGATTCTATGTTAATGACACTCCTTGTTTATGCCTCTATTATCAATGTCGAGTCTATCATTAACACACATTATCAATGCCTTTGTGTCAACAACATGCTTGTTGATGACACACATTGTTAATGCCTCTGCTATTGACAATCACATATTAATGGATGTTCAATGGACACTTCATTTTTCCAATGGGTGACATCAGTCTTATGCTTGATGAATGGGTCTTCACTATCCAAAATTCACTTCCAAGTGTGCAAAGCAAGTCTCTCCTATTGAACACTTACCAAAAATACCTTCGACCAAGTACCTTTTCTTGTTGTGATCCCTCTTTTGATGTGAAATGGATCTGAACTAAAGAGTGAATAAAACTTAGTACCTACAAAACAAATTGACAATCAAAATGCATTATGTAAGACATTTAAAACAATGCAACTTTATGTGGAATAAAGAAAACAACTATATAACTAAAAAGTTAAAGAAAATAATTAAAATAACAAGGAGAAAAGGCTAAGGAACAAGAAGTGAAGAGCCATGGTTGTTGGCATTTCCTTACCCCCTATGTCTCCCTATTTCTTCTCTCTCTCATACTTAAAAGGGCTTTTGGAAGGGCAAAGGGAAGAAAAAGAGAGAGTCATGAATGCATTGTAAAATCATTGGATTCCATGGTAAAATCATTGTGTTTGAATTCATAGTTGTGCAACTAGTTTGTGTGAAATTGTTAATGCTTAAATACATGTCTAATGAGTTGCTTTGAGCAGTGTTAATATGTCAACAACACTAATGAATTTCAGATTGCATTTGTTAGCTCATCTTTAGAAAACATTTTATTCCTTAAATGAGATGAACCTCAACAACTCTCAAATGTCCACTATTATATTTAGAAAATTTAAAATTTATTTTTCAATTTAAAAAATAATCAATTTAATAAATAAATTTTCGAAATTTTTTAAAAACAACTGAAAAAAATTACAAATTATTTAAAAGTTAAATAAAGTGACTACAAACCACTTACAATATGCTCTACCTTACATAACATAAATATAATAACAACCTAGACTCTTACGAAATGAACAAAGGTCAAACCAACTTCAATGTGCGTGCTAAGGCAAGCAAAGCATATGCCATCCTAAAAGTTGGAGAAACTTCCAAATCTTTCTGAACATATCAAGCCGCCATTTGAACATGGACCAAAGAACAAAATACAATCCAGTAAGTTATATCTACCAAACCTCTATTATTATAAACTTAAAAACATATATAATTTCCATTTATCGATATATAGTTATACTGTCTTTTTTGTTGTTTAATTTTACCAGAAATTATGTGAGAAATTGTTGATATTGTTCTACTGTTTTTTTTTGTTTAATGATCTGGTTAATTTTATTAGAAATTATGTGAGAAATTGTTGATATAGTTTTATTGTTTTTTTTTAATTATCTGTTTAATTTTACCAAAAATTATATGAGAAATTGTTGAATCTGATTTGATTTGAGTTATTAAATTTATATAATTTGATGGTGCTATGGTTGTTTGTTTAGCCAATTGAATCTATTTATGTATTCAAAATTGCAATTTAAACAACAAAAAATACCAAAACATAAAACGTTGAAACACGATCTAATAACTCATCCACATCAACAACACATATCTGATATGTGCCTGTTGTTCTCTAGTAAGCTATGCATACTGATTATGATTTCACACAACCAACAGTTTGGACAGCAAAACGATTCTGGAAATAACTAGTAACCACTTTCACAATTTATCCTTCTTTTCCTAGCCTGTTAACACCCATCACAAGAATGCATTCCAATATAGCCGAATACTATTTGGGCGTTTTCTGAGACTGGAGTGCATTTCCCAAATGTGAGTATCCGTCTTGCTTGACCTTAGGTGGTGTGCATTGAAATGGAAGCTTGGTGTGGAGAAAAGAGGCAAAAGGCCTCTCAATAGTAGATTCCACTGATAACTAGTGGAAAACATACGTTAGATTGGCAGGTTCACATAACGGCTAGGCTTGGTTTGATGGTGATGTGAATGATGGTTGAGAGAAAGGGTTTACATCTGATTGTATTCCACCGAGATCAATTTCTTGTTCTCATTACTATTGCAAGAGCCTTGCCTCGTCAAGTGCCATTTACAATGTCTTTGCTCTAAATTTACCTGTTCTTTGTTTGGAAATTTAAGCAAGACAATTTTGGACTTACAACCATACATTCCTCTACTTATCTAGGACAAGCCTTCCTAGTCAGTCTCCGTTGACTACATGCCAAGCTTATCCCCAAACAAGCATGGAATTAATTGTGTATTTGTGGTTGTTGATCGGTTATCTAAGATGTCCATTTTGACACCCAGCAATAAGAGTATCAAAGTAGAAGCCACTACTACATTCTTCTTTCAGCATGCTTGGGTTCATTTTGGGCTATGACACAGCATTATTTAAGATAGGGACAATAGGTCGCTGAGTACTTTCTGGTCAAGCTTATGGTCATTGATGGACACCAAGATGACCAAATAGACTACCTTCCACCCACAAACCAATTGACAGACAGAGGTGGTCAACAAGACGATCGTGCATATCATGAGAATGTACAACTTCATGCATCCACATAAAAGGGTTGAGAGCCTTCCTTATATTCAGCATAGCTATAACAAATTTCTTCACAACTTTATTGACCACAACCCTTTTTAGGTGTGCTTGGGGTTCCAACCATTAGCCCCTATTGATGTAGCTCCTTCCATTGTATCTACACAATAAGAGTCCTCCCATGCTCAGATTGAGGTAGATAGATGTAATACCCCAAGGACGAGCCCCAGTTGTACTTATGAATTGTAAACATGATCTGTAGGCTGGTGAGCTGAGTGTAATAAGTTGGTGGGCTTATGTGTTAATAGGTCAGAGAGCCTAGGTGTTAAAGGCCAGGAGCTTGATTTTGTATATGTAATTATGCAGATCATTAATAAAATATAAACATTGTTGCGTGCAGAACGACCACGAAGAAAGAATGATGGGGGACTAAGCTTCCACAAGGTTGGGTAAGGGAGGAGGTTAAGTGTGCAGGCCTAGGGGCTAAGCTAGGGGGATTACCTCTAAAAGGGATAATAATTCATTATTATTTCCTAAAGGCCAAGGTGGATAATTGATCAAGTGTTGTCCTAAGTTCCTTGAAAAGGAACGTATGGTAAGTGGAGAGCATGCAGCTCCAGGGAGATAGGTGTCGACCTAGACTCATGCAGTTAAAAACCCAAGAGTCAATCTGTGGAGGGGTTCGCTTATCATTCTTCGATCCTCCGCCTGAACTAATTGGCCTCTGTGTCTTCCCTCTACATAACCTCACACATATGAGAAACCAGTGGGAATGGAAAAGCCAACCTGTGTGTCCCATGAACCCAGGTTTATCCACATTGTAAATCCGAGTTCGTGCCTTAATCGTTTGGGTTGTTGTCCTATGTATTACCTGATCCGTGTTGCGTCTTAGTGGGACTGTTGTCGTTTTTGGATGTCCATGCCCAAATTTCCTTGTAGCTGTTGTCGCCCGTGAGTTAATCGAATGTTGTTGATGTGCTATTATCCTTACCTTGTGGGAATTGATCAGTAACTGGTTGAAGAAGCATGTTGTGAGGCCCGTGGTTGAAGAGGCAGGTTGTCAGGCCTGTGAGCAACTCTCTCAGGTGAGAGAGTTTGTTGGAAAGTGGTTTTCTTTTAGAGAGAGTCCAGCACCAGCTACAGAGCTCTGAGAATTCCTGACCCGGCCTGTTGCTGAGACCCTAAAAGGGGAAGTGGAGCAGCCGATGGACTGTGGTACAATGAAGGTGCATATTCCCGAGGTGGAACGAGCATGTGGGGAATGAGAGTCCATGAGTAGTGGGTGTAAGAAGGCTCCTGGAGATAATCCTTCCAGTTGTACTGTGCAATTTTTTGTAACCTCAGCCTAGTCTAGGATTCCCTTGCCCTGGGTGGAGCTTAGTCCCAGCTCGAGGGTGACCCACTGCTGAGCGTGATGAGCAACATGGTTTATGGCTAGGAGGTTCGTGGAAGGTTTGAATATAGTTGGTGGTTTTACTTTAGTTAAAAGATAAGTATCATTTTTGTGCTTAATCATGTATGCTATGCATGTTTGTGTTCTTGAAATGTTATCATGTATTTCGTTGTGTATATGAATTAATGCTTATTCTATTTGAATCTGTATGGTAACAACAATTTTGTGTTTATTGTGATTATGTGTTTTATTTCGATTAAAGTGCATGTTGTATATATATGTGAACGTTCCGCGTAGTGGCGTGGCTCGATCTGTTGGTGGCTGGGACGTTACAAGATGGTATCAGAGTTAAGTAATGTGTCAAACTAGTGGCATGGCCCGACCTATTGGTGGCTGGGGACATTACAAGATGGTATCAGAGCCATGGTTTCAACACTGAGCCTGGATGGGCTGGATAAGTGGTCATTAGACCCAAGGTTTCAAGTGGAAATTGTGTTAAGAGGAACCAATTTCGAGCCTTAGAATGTTCCCGAGTGCCAAGAGGTTACTTGGCCATGTTACAAAGCTTAGGGGGTGTGGCGGTATTATAAAACCGCGAAAGATGTGGTATATGGCCACAGAGAAAGAGAGCACAACGCTTGTGGTGTTGGGACCGTAGGATCTGTTCAGAAGGAAGGGAAACCGTTTACGACTGTCAGACCTAGAGAAGGTGTAGAAGGGTTAACCTAGAAGCCCTTCGGACTTCGCGACTTCGGTGAAGTTGATGAAAAATAAGAGAAAGGCCGAAGTCTAAAGCTCTGAAGTCCCAAAGTGAATCTACACCGTAGATATGGTGAGAAGCCTTACCGTTAGATCTCATGACAGATCGTAATATCGAGAAATCAGGAATCGGGAGTTGGGAGAATGGAGGAAGTTGCTTTCGGAAATCCCGAAAAGAGAATTTTCGATTCACGAGAAAAGATCTAGACCATTAGATCAGAGGGAGTTGTGAGCCATTGATTTGGCACTCGTGAATATCAAGAAGTCGGTAGCCGGAAGGAAGAAGGAAGCCAACTTCCAAAGTCGTGAAATGTGAAGTCCTGATTTGCGAAGAAGGGATCTGAACCGTTGGATTGTGGGGAAGTCAGGACCGTCGATTTGACATGCGTGAACTTCGAGTTTCAAAAGAAAAGAGGTGAGCTAATTTCTGAGGACGCGAAGTCCCGAAGCACTCAAAATTTGGGAACCGGGTCATAGCCCAATGTCACAATCAAAGGGGCCTAGCGGGAGGAGCTAGCGCCTAGAGGATTCGCGATTTAGAAAATCGGGAATCGGGAGTATTGTGTTTGGCCCACAACAGAATACCCAAAACACGAAGTTGCGAAGAGCCTTTTTGGATAGGCGAGTGGTCACGACCCGTGATCACTTGGATTGGTGACTGAGAGAAAGGGGCTAGTGCCCAAAAAGTTATTACAGAGCAGAGAAGAGCTCAAAACGAAAATGAAATTTGAACATTTTCTTAAATTAGATTGGTTTATGAATGCCATGAAAATTGTTAATGGATGATGCTTTGACAAATTTCGGTTGACTGCACATTGTGTTTGCAGAGTCAACGATTGGTAGAACCGAACTAAATTGCCGCAGAGTGCAGAAAGTGGAGGAGGCATAGAATGATTCCAGCTTAGAGAATTAAGCAAGAGGAATGGATGTCCATTTGGGAGTTCAAGGATCGAACTCCAATGGGCATGGAGAAGAGATAGATAAGGAAGGAAACATGATGAAAATCATTGAAAGAATGCAGAAAGATGCCCAAACTCACCGAGAAGATAACATAAAGCTCATGAAAGCTAAGGAAAAATAGGGAGAATTCAACTTAAAGTTGATGAAGAGTTTGGAGAGAATAGAAAAGAAGTTGGATAAGGAGATTGACTCAAGCAAAACTGGGAGTTTCAAGACCCCTGAGAGGAAAATAAGATCAAGAAGCATTAGCAAGCATCGTCGCCACTCCTCGAAGCAGTCCAATAAGGAGGCACACAGTAGTTCAAGCCCATCTCCTACCAGAAAGCACATGAGATCTGGAGTGGATGAGTTGAAGGGATAAATGAACAAGATTAAACCTCCTACGTTTGATGGAGAGCACTGGAAGGAGGAAGATGCCGAGACATGGTTGCTTGGCATGATAAAATATTTTCAACTACAAAATTATTCCCCTCATGCAGAAGGAAGAATTGCAATGTATCAATTGAAAGGAACAACATCCATGTGGTGGGATCAACTTGTGCAAGTGCAACACATTAAAGAGAAGAATGTCACGTGGAAAGAATTCAAGAAGTATTTCGAAAATAAATACTTGAATAAAATATACTATGACAGAAAGATGAAAGAATTCTTTGAACTCAAGCTGTGTAGCATGTCTATTGATGAATATGAGCGAAAGTTTTTGGAATTGCTGAAATATGTTCCGTTTATCAAGGATGAGACTGTCAAAATTCAAAGGTATCTGAGTGGTCTACCACCTTCCATCGGTGACAAGATACAATATGATGATCCTAAAATTATGGAAGAAACTATAAGAAGAGAAAAATGCTTATATGAGAAACAAAGAGAAAAGCCCAGTTTTCAGAAGGCTTGGGATGACCATAAAAAGTTCAAGAAAGAGCAGAGGCTGAAGGGAAACAAACCTCCCTTTTTCAGAAACAGTCCTCAAGGACAACCATCTTTTAGAGAGCAGAGAATGGATGAGGTAGGGGGACACAGACCAAGGCAGACACCCATTCAGTGTTGGGGCTGTCAGGGAAACCACAAGTATAGAGATTGTCCCCACAAAAATGGCAAAGTAAGAGTTGTCCATAATGTTCAGCAAGCTGAAACAGTGGAGGACATGAGCAGTAGAGTACCAAGGATCTAAGCAGCCCTGGACAACAAGCAAACATAATGTCAGTCTCACATGATTGAAGTGGAAGGTATGATCAACAACCATGCCTTTACTATTTTAATTGATCCAGGGGCTAGCCATAGTTATATAGATCCTAGAGTGGTGGAAAACTTTCAATTGTCGAGAAGCAAACATGGAAAATCTTGGTTAGTGCAGTTGGCTACAGGAACCAAGAGAAATGTTAGAGAATTGGTTAAGTCCTTTCTAGTGGACATGAATGGACTGAGCACAACGGTTGAATTGAACGTCCTACCTTTAGGTTCCTATGACTGTATAATTGGGATGGATTGGTTAGGCCAACATCATGCCATCCTAGACTATCGTAACAAGGCATTCGCTTGCCTGGATGAGGAGGGGAATCAAAGAACAGTCCAATGAATTCCCAGAGCAGTTGTTGTCAGGGAAATCTCAGCAATGCAACTGAATAAGTGCTACAGGAAAGGCTGTCAATTATTTGCAACCCATGTGGAGGAAGCATCTAAGGATGAGGTCTCAAAGATTGAATACCATGCAATATTAAAATATTTCGAAGATGTATTCCAGGAGGTAACAGGATTACCCTCGAAGAGAGATATTGATTTCTCTGTAAACCTGATGCCTGGAGCAGCTCCAGTGTCGAAAGCTCCTTACAGAATGAGTACACCAGAGCTAAAAGAATGGCAATTGCAGCTTGAAGAGCTTATGAAGAAGGGGTATATACGCCCAAGTGTGTCACCTTGGGGAGCCCTGGTCCTATCCGTGAAGAATAAGGATGGGACATTGAGATTGTGCATCGATTTCAAACAGTTGAACAAAGTGACTGTAAAGAACAAGTATCCTCTGCCAAGGATCGACGATCTCTTTGATCAGTTGAAGGATGCTAAGATATTCTCAAAAACAGATCTCAGGTTAGGGTATCACTAGGTAAGAATAAAGGATGAAGACATCAACAAGACGACCTTCAGAACAAGGTATGATCACTATGAATTCACAGTGGTGCCATTTGGGTTATCAAATGCACCTGTTGTTTTATGTGCCTAATGAATGGTGTATTCAGGGAATATCTGAACAAGTTTGTCATAATATTTTTGGATGACATTCTGGTGTATTCCAATTCAGAGGAATAGCATGAACAACATATGAGGATGGTGTTGCAAGTGTTAAGAGAGCACCAACTATATGCCAAGTTGAGCAAGTGCTCATTTTATCAAAAGCAGATCCATTACTTGGGGCATATTATTTCAAAGAATGGGATAGCAGTGGATCCTGAGAAGATAGAAGCCATTAGAGAATGGTCAATGCCAACGAATGTAACATAAGTCAGATCCTTTATGGGTCTAGCTGGCTATTACATAAGGTTCATTGTAGGGTTCTCAAGGATAGCTCATCCTATTACTTCCTTGTAGAGGAAGGAGAAGAAATTCCATTGGATAGATTTCATGGTTTGCACAGATGCATGCAAAGAAGGACTAGGAGGAGTCCTCAGCCAGAATGGATTCGTAATTTGTTATGAATCCAGAAATTTGAAAGAGCATGAAAGGAACTATGCAACTCATGATTTGAAGTTGACAACCATAGTACAGGCTCTAAAGAAATGGAGGCATTACCTCATGGGAAGGAGGTTCGAACTGAGGACAGACCATAACGGTCTGAACTATTTGTTTGATCAACCAACCTTGAATGCTAGGCATAGTAGGTGGTTGGAGTTTCTTTGTGAGTATGACTTTGATATGAAGCATATCAAAGGAAAGGAAAACAAATTGGTTGATGCACTTAGCAGGAGAGTGCATGAACTACATGCTACAACCATTAGCATGTAACGAACTAATATTAAAGGTAGAATTTCAGAGGTTGAAAATGAAGATTTGCAGTACAAGGATTTGGTAGCAAAGCTACAACAAGGTGAGATGCCATAGAAAGTGGAAAATTATAAATTGGAAGCCGATGGAAAACTTATGTACAAGAACAAAATTTATGTACCTAACGTCCAGTAATTGAAACTTATGATTTTGAAAGAAATGCATAATCTGCCTTATGCAGGGCACCCTAGATATCAGAAAACTATGGCAGCAATCCAAGAGCCATTAATTTTGGCCAGATATGAAGAATGAAATTGCAGAATACATCGCCAGATGTATGGAATGCCAGAAGGTTAAAGCTGAGCATAGGCACCCAGCAGGGTTGCTACAACCTTTACCCATTCTTGAGTGGAAGTTGGAGGTAGTGAAAATGGATTTCATCACAGGATTTCCTAGGACAGGCAAGCAACATGATTCAATCATGGTGGTGGTGGACAAGCTTACAAAATCTCCAATTTCATTCCATTAAATACTACTCATAAGGAAACTGATGTTGCTGAAATCTTTATGAGGGAAATAACACGATTGCATGGTATTCCCAAGACAATTGTGTTTGACCGAGACTCGAAATTTACCTCAAAATTCTGGAAAGGGTTATTCAAAGGGTTCAGAATGAATCTGAACTTCAGCACAATCTATCATCCTGAGTTTGATGGGCAGACAAAGAGGGTGAACCAAGTGATAGAGGACACACTAAGGATGTATGTGATGGACAAACCATATAAATGGAAAGACTACCTACACTTGGTAGAATTCACCTACAACAATGGGTATCAAGCGTTGTTGAAGATGAGCCCATTTGAAGCACTTTATGGAAGAAAGTGAAATACTCCAATAAGCCGAGATAATCCAGCTGATAGAGCAGTGGTTGGGCCAGAGTTTCTCAAGAAAATGGAAGAGCAAATGCTGAAGATTAAGCAGAACTTGAAGGTTGACCAAGACATGCATAAAAGTTATGTTGATAAGAACAAAACCCACATGGAGTTTAAAGTGGGAGAACATGTTTTTATGAAAGTAAAAGCTAACAGAAGTTCCCTGAAGTCGGGGAAATGTTCCAAGATGGCGGCCAGATATTGTGGGCCTTTTGAAATCCTATAAAGGATTGGACCAGTTGCATATATGCTTGCGTTGCCTACATCCATGACTGTGCATAATGTGTTTAATGTTTCATTGCTTAAGAAATATATACCTGATCCTAATCATGTGATTGATTGGAATGTGATTCAGGTGGAGCAAGAAGGCGTCTTTCAGGTGCATCCGATGCACATATTGGATCGGAAGAGAAAACAACTCCAAAATCGAGCCATAGGGCTTGTAAAAGTCCAGTGGACCCGGTATGGTCCTGAGGATGCGACATGGGAGCATGAGGCTGTTATGTGGGCGGAATACTCGCATCTTTTTGAAGATTTTGAAAATCTTGTTGATTCTGTGTAAGAAAGCTGCACTGAGGATAGTGCAAAAATAAGGGGAGGGGATTGTGATACCCCAAGGATGAGCCCCAGTTGTATTTATGAATTGTAAACATGATCTGTAGGCTGGTGAGCCGAGTGTGATAAGCTGGTGGGATTATGTGTTAATATGCCAAAGAGCCTAGGTGTTAAAGGCCAGGAGCCTGATTTTGTATACGTAATTATGTAGATCATTAATAAAATATAAGCATCGTTGCGTGTAGACCGACCACGAAGAAAGAGTGATGGGGGACTAAGCTTCCACAAGGTTGGGTAAGGGAGGAGGCTAAGTTTGTGGGCCTAGGGGCTTACCTCTAAAGGGGATAATAATTCATTATTATTTCCTAAAGTCCAAGGTGGACAATTGACCAAGTGTTGTCCTAAGTTCCTTGAAAATGAACGAATGCTAAGTGGAGAGCATGCAACTCCAAGGAGACAAGTGTCGACCTGGGATCATGCAGTTAAAAACCCAAGATTCAATCCATGGAGGGGGTTCGCTTCTCATTCTTCGATCCTCTGCCTGAACTCGTTGGCCTCTGCGTCTTCCCTCTGTATAAACTCACACATATGAGAAACCAGTGGGAAGGGAAAAGCCGACTTGTGTGTCCCGTGAACCCAGGTTTCTCCACACTGCAAATCCAAGTTTGTGCCTTAACCGTTTGGGTTGTTGTCCTGTGTATTACCTGAGTTGTGTTGCGTCTTAGTGGGATTGTTTCCGTTTTTGGATGTCCATGCCCAAATTTCCCTGTAGTTGCGGGAATTGAGCAGTAACTGGTTGAAGAAGCAGGTTGTCAGGTCTTTAGTTGAAGAGGCAGGTTGTCGGGCCTATGAGAAACTCTCCCAAGTGAGAGAGTTTGCTGGGAAGTGGTTTTCTCCTAGAAAGAGTCCATCACCAGCTATGAAGCTTTGAGAATTCCTGATCCGGCCTGTTGTCGAGACCCTGAGAGGGGAAGTGGATCAATCGATGGACTATGGTACAGTGAAGGTGCATATTCCCAGGGTGGAATAGGCATGTGGGGAATGAGAGTCTATGAGTAGTGGGCGTAAGAAGGCTCTTGGAGAGAATCCTTCCAGTTGTACTGTGCAGTTTCATGTAACCTCAGCCTAGTCTAGGATTCCCTTGCCCTAGGTGGAGCTTAGTCCCAGCTCGAGGGTGATCCACTACTGAGCGTGATGAGCAGTGTGGTCTATGGATGGGAGGTTCGTGGAAGTTTTGCATGTAGTTGGTGGTTTTACTCCAGTTAAAAGATAAGTATCATTTTTGTGCTTAATCATGTATGTTATGCATGTTTGTGTTCTTGAAATGTTATCATGTATTTTGTTGCGTATATGAATTACTGTTTATTATATTCGAATATGTATGGTAACAACAATTCTGTGTTTATTGTGATTATGTGTTTTATTTCTATTAAAATGTATGTTGTATATATATGTGAACGTTCCGCGTAGTGGCGTGGCCCCGCCTGTTGGTGGTTGGGGACGTTACAAGATGGTATCAGAGCTAAGTAATGTGTCAGAATAGTGGCATGGCCCGACCTGTTGGTGGCTGGAGATGTTACAATAGATCAATGAAATTTGTTGAACAAATATAGCACATCGAAGAACAAGTTCATGATAATTTACAGAAAGTTAAATGCCAAGTACAAATAATGACACAATCAACATCGAGTTCCACACAATTTTTAGGTTGGTTATAAGGTATGGTTGCACTTGCAGAAAGAATGCCT
>JASDQU010283666.1:0-14515 GCA_032191745.1 Picea mariana
AATTCCATCAGTATATAGGAGAGAATGAGATGGTTACTTAGATAAGAATGATCCCACAATATCAGGGAATCCAGTACAAGGATAACCATTCGAATGCCAACCCATTCTTCTAGAAGATTCCCTTCTAGAACCATAGATAATTCATCTTTTTCCAAGCTTTAGAGAAGGTTCGCACACTAGCTATGGCTTTCCTCACACACTACCAGTTACCGATTCGTTATGACATGGGGAACGAGATTTTGACTTCTTTCAATCAAAACAAAGACACTCATATATCCAATCACATTCATGAGTGGCAATGGAGACGACGTCTCATTAAACTCGAACTCCCCAATCAGTTACTGGCAGAATGGTTCATGAAATCTTTTGTGAACGATATCGGTCGTGCAATATGCCATGGGTAGAGTAGTCATGGAAGAACAGGCTATAATTCATGCTCAATATCTTGACCTTGTTTACTCACAAATGGGTACCCTTTATGATTTTCTACCTGACTTGCCTCGTCCTTCCACTTCTGCCACTTCAACTACTCCGGCTGCTTCGCATGCAGCCGATGGTGTGATTGGCACTTTCCAGGCCCAACCACATTCTGCCTCAAGCACCAACCCCAAACCTGCTTCTTCTATTGTTCAAAATGCTGTCTCCTGCCCCTCCCACCGACAAGACTTCTGAGGTAAATGCAGTTCAATCTACCCCAGCCGGTAAAAACAAATCTAAAAAGGGAAGAGGTAAGAATAAGGAGGAAAAAAATACTTATCAAGCAGAGCGAACCAAAACTACCCTTGTTGACAATCGAGATAAGCGCAAACCTCGATACCCTTGTCTAATCTATGGTGATGATCACTACACGAAGGATTGTCCACGACGCATCGAGGTCACTAAGTTCCTACAAGGCGCTCCAAAACCACTTGCTCCGGCCGTTTTGTCCCAACCCTTCCCGTCTCAACAACAGGCTCAGTTGGTCATTCACGACCAACCCTCATCTTCTACTACATCTTATGTACTGATGTGTACTGGCGATTCAAAGTAGAGCGACGTTGCACTCACTACTCCAGCCAAAGATTATTCTCCCTCTAAAGAGAAGGTTGATGATTTACCTCCTTCCTCGGTACAACCCTCTCCCACGACTCCACCTACCAATGGTCCTATTCATCTTGAACGATCGAGGCTCGACACAGTTCTTCGACCCCCCTAAAGGGTGTAGTTCAGAAATTGGATTTCAATCTTCATGCTCATCCTTCCTAGAACTACAGTATTGTTGAAGATCTGGCCCAAGCACCTTCTATGATGTCAGCCCTTGAAGTCCTTCAAAGTTGTCCCACACAACGGAAGGCACTGTTGAAAGCTATCGGTCGAATCAACCTGACGGATTCGAATTTAGTAATCTTTGAATTGGAAGATCACATTCCAAGGTTACCCCCTCAACTCGCGTTCTAGATCCAAGTGATTGTCTCTGAAAAAAATATTTTTCGAACCGTTATTGATGAGGGTGCCTCGAGATGTGTTATGTCTCTTGCTTGCTGGAAAGCCATTGGCTCTCCTCCTTTGAATGAATCCCAGAACACTCTCAAAGTCTTCAATGGCTCCGGTTTTAAGCCCTACAGTGTCCTTCCTTCATTTCCCATCACGTTAGAAGGAAAAATGGTCCAAGTCGAATTGGAAGTCTTTGACACTCCCCTTGATTACAATCTTCTGCTTGGCCGCAGCTGGATCAATTCCATGCACGTCATTGTTTCAACCCTTTTCCATGTGGTACGTTTCCCACATCAAGGAAAGGTCATCACCGTCGACCAATTAGCCTTCTTTAATTCATATACCCGTACTGGAAACGCACCGTTCATCGCTAAAACCCCACCGGGTTATGAGAACGTCGATGTAGGCCTTCTAAAAGACTCTTCGTTAATGGGTACTTTCCCCATTCCACCACCCAATGTTCCATGCTCATCTGTTGCTTCCATCAACATGATCTCTACTTCGATTCATGAACTTCTTATGTCTCATGACCCCTGGATAGTACTTGACCCTGGAGATCATCTTTGTTATGACGAAGAAATGTCATTAAGTCTGGTCGAATCTACCTATCAGGCCATTCAATCGACAACCCCTTATACCCCCTCTCTTGGTGAGTTATTTTCAGATCCTTTCCGTGTCATTTTTTCCACAGATGAGATGATCATGTATGTCATGGAAGACACCCCTTGGGATGATGGACATCATCATTCCATCCTCTTTCTAGAGAAACATACCATTGAGAACTATCAACAGATCTCAACCCCATCGATTGTTGTCATCATCTCAACCGTTCTTGAGTCTGCACACGATGTGTTTTCTGAAGGGAACTTAAGCAATATTTCACCCACTATTCCCCTTGACATATCCATCAAACCTGGGATTGTCGAAAATGTCCATATCAGAGCTTCGTGTTCTTCTAACGAAATCGTCACCTACACATCCCTTTTCAAAGAGTTTCATGACATCTTTGCCTAGAGCTACGAAGAAATGTTGGGTATCGACCATGAGAATGTGATACATGATATCAAGACATACCTTGATGCTAAACCCATCTGACAACGCCTTCATCCAGTTCACCCACGTAAAGTGGATGCCATCAAGCTCGAAGTTGAGAAAATTCTTAAAGCTGACATTATTTATCCGGTGGCTCTCACAGACTGGGTTTCCAATCTTGTCTCGATCGACAAGAAACAAGGCATAATTCATGTATGCGTTGATTATAGGGATACCAACAAAAGCTTGTCCCAAAGACAACTTTCCTATCCCGTTCATTGATCAGATTGTCGACGATTGCGCTGGAGGTGAAATCTTCTCTATCATGGATGGTTTCTCCGGATATAATCAAATCAACATCGTTCTCAAGGATCAACATAAGACTGCTTTTATTTGTCCTTGGGGTACTTTTGCCTATCGGAAACTCCCTTTCGGTCTCAAGAACGCTGGCGCAACTTTTCAACGCGCTATGTCTTATGCTTTCCATGATATCAAGAGCATCATTCAACAATATCTGGATGATTTACCCGCTCACTCAATGCACCGAGTTGATCACCCAACCCACCTCCGATCCATTTTCGTCCGCTGTTGGTTCTACCGTATACGTTTGAATCCTCATAAGTGCATTTTCTGCATGGAATCTGGCTGCCTTCTAGGTTTTTTTGTTTCGTGTCAAGGGATCCAGGTGGATCCTTTAAAGGTTGAGGTGATCCTTAATCTCCCTCCTCCTTCTACACTTCACCAGTTACAAAGTTTGCAGGGGAAAGCAAACTTTCTTCGTCATTTTATCCCAAATTATGCCGAGATAACTCATGGATTTACGCGGCTCTTAAAAAAGGGTTCAGAGTTCGTCTGGGATACCATCGCCAATGATTCTTTTGAAGCTTTTAAATTGCCCCTAACATGTGCTCCGCTTTTCTTTCCCCCCGATTATAGTCACGATTATTTCCTCTACCTTGCTGCCTTAGATTACACCATTGGTATGGTTCTCGTCTAAGAGGATGATGCTAACGACAAACATGTTATATACTACTTGATTCATAGTCTAATGCCTACTAAAATAAATTATTTACATGTCCAAAAAATGGCCTTGGATGTCGTCCAAGCCGTCCAATGCTTTCGGCACTATATCCTCTCGCGCAAGACTACAATGATTTCTCACTGCAACCCTATGCAACACATTCTTACACATCAATTGCTAGGGGGAAAATACTCCAAATGGATTGTGATACTCTAGGAGTTTGACTTGGAATTCGAATGCGCCAAGTCCAAGAAGTCCTTAGTATTTGCTGAGTTGATATGCGACTTTACCTATTCTGAAATGAAAAATGTAGCAGCTGATTCATTACCCGATGAATCTCTTTTCCTTATCAACACTGATGATATTTGGTATGGTGATATCATTATATATCTCCAAACCTAGACTTTCGGACCAACTTTGTCTAGTACTGACTGACGTTGCATACGCTATCAAGCCCGTCAATATATTATCCTCAGGGATACTCTTTATCGTTGGGGGATTGACTCTATTTTTCGACGTTGTCTAACGTTCGACGAAGCTGAGAAAGCTCTGAATGACTGCCATTCTGGAGCCTGTGGTGGTTATATGTCTGGGTATGCTACTGCCCAGAAGATCTTACGAGCATGGTATTTTTGGCCTTCTTTATTTAACGATTGCATAATCGCCATTAAAAAATGACATGCTTGCTAGACCTATAATAACAAGATACGGTCACATCCCGCTCCTCTTCACCCTGTGGTCTCCATTGGTCCTTTTGCGAAATGGGGCATCGATTTCATGACATGTCACCCTCACTCTGCCGGGGGGCATGGTTACATCATTGTAGCCATTGATTACTTTATGAAATGGGCCGAGGCGATGCCGACATTTGACAACACTGGAAAGAACGCAACATTATTCATTTTTAATCATGCCATAGCTCATTTTGGTGTTCCCTAAGCTATCATCACCGATCACGGTCGCCACTTTAGAAACTTCATGATGTCCGAACTTACTGAAAAGTTGGGTCTTCACCATGATAACTCAACGCCCTATTACCCAAAAGCCAACGGCCAAGTCGAAGCAATTAACAAAGTTCTCATAACTATGCTCTGACGAATGATAGGGATTCATAAAACAAGTTGGCACACAATGTTGTTTTTGGCATTGTGGGCTTATCGAACATCCATCAAGTGTACTACTGGGTTTACACCTTTCTAGTTAGTATATGGTTTGGAAGCCATTCTCCCGATTGAATGCAAGATAACCTCTTTAAAACTAGCTATTCAACTCCTACCAAACACTTCCGCTGAAGAAGAACGTCTATTGTATCTTATGCGATTAGACGAAAATTGACGTGATGCTACTCTAGTCATAGAAGCTCAGAAAAAATGTGTCAAGGCCCAATACGACAAACATGTCAAGCCTCGCATTTTCTCCGAAGGAGATCTCATTCTCCTTTATGAACAAGATCGAGATATGCTAGGAGCTGGAAAATTTGAAGCCATGTGGCAAGGTCCTTATATCGTTAGACGAGTTTTGGAAAAATGAGCTTATGAGTTAATANCAAGGTCCTTATATCGTTAGACGAGTTTTGGAAAAAATGAGCTTATGAGTTAATAGATTATGATGGTATCCCTTTGAGTGAACCCAAGAATGGGTTGTACTTGAAGAAGTACTATGCATAAAATCATCTGTGCATGAGTACTTGTATTTTTATTGTATCATACTTCTTGTGTGTTACTATAGCTTGCTTTTGTCGTTATTTGGTCTCTACCCTTACGTGACGTTGTGTTTTATTTCTAGAGGTCAGAGTCTTCGCTACCCTATATTGGCTTTGTTGATGGCGCTAGTCGTAGTACTAAGAACCTTGCTTCCATTGCATGGGAAATTTACGCCCCTACAAACAAACTTGTCTCCTTACGAAGTGTGTGTCTCGGTCATGCGACCAACAACATTGTAGAGTATAGCGTCATTATCGAATTATGGATTGATGCTATCTCGCTCGGAATCCATCATTTGGTTGTGCGACTTGATTCGCAACTTGCAGTACTACAATTAAGTAATGTCTATACTATTCGAAGTCCTACTTTGTTACGGGTGTATTTGCGAATTNATTGAATATCAACATATTCCTAGATGTCTAAATACATTAACTGATGCATTGGCTAACTATGTATTAGACAGACATTTGGATCATTTATAAATCAATCACATCAATTTTCACAACACAAGATAAACCAGTAGAAGCCATATGTATATATAACGATCAAAAGAGTTTGTTTTTACAAAAAGTTTTGTCCGAAGACCAAAATGTCAAAATGTGAAGCTCATAGCTTCTACAAAGAGACGTTATGGATGACGTTCATGGTAACATACGACTGTCCAAAAACCCTACGGAGAAGTTGGCCTATGGACTCTAACACTCCTACTGTGTGACGCTGATAATGTCGTGGAACCTCTCCAAGAGGCATGTCTCGAATATCTACTGTCAAACCCTCTAGGTTTTGTTCCACTGCTTGATAATCCTCGGCGTCCCATTATGGCACTGGCACTACCTCTCCTCATCGTTGAATGGGAGAAGTACCAGGAGATCGGTAAGGTCCCACATCTGTGTCATAAAAAAAAATGAATTTTTTATTTAGTCTTTGGACGAACATATAAAAAACATTTGAATATAATTAAATTCAAAAAAACATTTAAAAAGAAAAAAATGTGTGTACTTCTTACCAAGTTCCCCCCATTGAGCATCCTCCGACAGGACTAAGTCCAGATGTCCTCGGAAATCCAACCGGGCATAAGCATAATCATCAACCATCAACATCTGTGGTCACAGCCAGTCGAAGAAAGTATCATCAAACTTGATAATTGGTCCAGCTACGTGCTGGGCCATGAACTGACACCATCTCAGCATTCTTGGATCCCTGGGAGCTGGTAAATTCCACTCAACCTACAGCCTTAGTAATGGAACCCTCTCAAGAAAGAAGGACACTAACAAAGATCTGTACCCAAATTGCTTCAGGTTGCCTCGTCTGCATTTGGTCAACTTCCTTTTCATGCTACGAAGCACTGCATCTGCCTAGTTAAAAACCTGAGGTTCAGTACACTCTATAACATACTGAAAGTAACTCTGGAGCGCCATGTGAGGAGCGGAGCTCCCAGCCATCCGAGAAATGGTGAACAAGATTGTACGGAGGGTCAAATCCCATACTCCCCAAATAACTACTTTCCCTTTCTTCCTCTCTACCTCGGGAACACAGTGTAAGTGGCAGTACTCACTCATGGGCAGCCCACCACCTCTACTACCAGTTAGGCTCACATGGTACCCACGCCGTGACAATCCAATTAAGAAGTAAATGTCCTCAATATCTAGGGACAGTGTGTGGAACCCTACATGGAATACCTGCTGATTGGGATCCCACATATGCACAAGGTACTCTAATAACCTGACTTGGTCTCTCATTCCCAAGATACGAAAGTACTTTAGAAGACCACAGTTTCTCAAAGCGGCAATAGTGGGTGGATGATTTTCAGTAATGGAATTATCTTCTTCATGCTCCCTTTTGCGCCATTCAAGAACCATTTTGATGGCCAAATACCTGCTGGTCAACTTCCTTTTCATGCTACGAAGCACTGCATCTGCCTAGTTAAAAACCTGAGGTTCAGTACACTCTATAANAAAAAAAAAAAAATTATGATTTGCGGTTCTCGCAAGTGCCCTTTAGGCACAGTGTGAGAACCTCGCAGGCTGTTGTGGGCTCACCTGCGAGAATGACCCATTCTCGCAGGTCTCATGTAGCCCACCTGCAAGAATGGTTGAGCGCAAGTATGGCTCACAAAACCAACTCAAAAATGAGTTTTTACCAATGACAATGAAAAATAAAACCATGAAATAGTAGAGGACAAAGAGCCTACCTCACTGTCGCTGACGGCTTGTCGAATGGATGCTCGTAACCCCCACAATCTGATGCCGAATTTCGAGGGTAAAAGAGGGGTTTTTGGGCTCAAATAGTGGTAAAGTGAAAATGATATGGTAAAAAGAGTTTTACTCCTTTATATTTACTTTTACCATGTTATTTGAATTTTTATAATTATTTATTTATTAAAAACTAAACCCTAATGCCCTTTTGAGTGTAACTTTTGCAGGCGTAATGGATTTGATGTTCATATATAGGGATGCAGACATAATTTTTCTTTTTTCTTCGCATGTTTTGATTGTTTTTTATGGTTTTTGTATAAAACCTCGAGCTTGGTCTTTGTCCGTTGTCATGCTCGAAAATACATGAGAATGCGATCGAGCATACTTTTATCACTTTTTTGGGCTCAACAAGGTTATACGAAAAAGGAACCCCCCTGGAGTCCTCTTTAAGCTCTTTTCAGACTCTCTAAATATGAAAAGATAGCCGAGCGACCTTGCTATTTTCATGCTCGATAAAGTATTTGAAGAAAGCATTTGTTGGGTGATAATTTCTCTCTTTTTCGGTCTCATCAGACTATTTTATGAAAAATGAACTGAGAGAGTTCTCTTTTAAGTGTTTTTCCAGACTCTATAATCATGAAAAACCTTCGAGTTTTCTATCTTTGGACTCATTAAACAAACATCGACAGACCCGTAATGGGACCGAACCACTCCTTCCTAGGGTTCATTAAATATACTCCAAAGGACTTATCCGAAGGATAAGCTTATATCAACAGGCATATGTTATCCTCCTCAATCTTGCGTAAAAATAAAGAGGTACTCCCCATAAATGGTGGGGGGGAATTTGGGAAAGGGATATGTTCTCATCTTCATATTGATTGGCAGTAAATGTCGCTCTTGAACATGACACCCCCTATTCATTATATTTGAAGCCGATTTGGGAAATCCATTTTTCTCTTATTTGATTTGCTACAAGGTCATACCCTGTGTCATCTCTAAGTCAATGTTGTCAAATCATTGGTCATGTTGTTCATATGTTCAAGAGAAGTTCATTTGAAACCTCTATTGAGTTGGCCATCTGTGGTTGTCCATTCTCTCCATGCTGGCCTTCCCTGTGTCCAGTCCAACTTACATAATACTCTGTTTCACCTTCAAAATCTGTTACTCATTTCGTGTCATTAATGGGGGATATATCAAGACCCTCCTGTGACGAGTTTTGTTCCGTCGACTTCATCTCATTATCCAAAATCAAGACTTAGAAATTATTTGGTACCTTGGAACTTGCATGCCTCAATGGTAGGTTTCCTCGCTTTCGACAGTGGGTTTACATCATTGACCCCTGATCGAAAGATTTTGTCGAATGTTCAACTTCAACTCCTTCATTCACACTCGATGGATTGTACTAGAGTACCTTGGAAGTCATTGACATCAATGGTGATTTCCCTTGCACTTGTTAACGGTTTCATCAATGACCAGTAATCAAGTGGTTTCTACCATGTTCGACTTCAACACATGTAATCACATGGTTAGATTCGTACTTTTGGGCGACGAGGTTGAAGACCCTGGATATCATCTCTTTGTCTAGGTTGCAATGGAGTATGTATAATTTGTGACACATACATCCACTTTGTATGTCTCATGGCTACGTCATCTTAATTTGAATTTTCTCATATAGATCCACAGTGTATTCCTGGTGGCTATGCTATATTTTGACGGCATGAATCCACAGTGTATGATTGGTGGCCATGACCTATGTCTATAATGTCATCCATCTATGATCTAAGTATGGGAATGCCTACCTCAAAATTGATATATATGATATTCTGCAGATGTTTGGGTGTTTGCAGGTTTCCAATTAGGTGTGCTCCTGGTTTCCGACACACACATGCAGTTTACAAAGTCTTTCGGCTATCACTAGTTCCGGCCTCATACTTTGGGGGGAATTTTGTTACCCATGATTTTGGTCATCATGATGGTGTATTGATGATGATGTACTCAGGCTCCTCATAAGAACTTTCTCCTGAGAAAAATGACATTCATCTCTTCCCAGAAAATTTACTTTTGAAGAGAGTTTGCAGGTTGCTAGTATCCCAGAGTGCGAGAATGACCCATTCTCGCAAGCTGCCTTAAGCCAGGGTGCGAACTTCTCACACTGTGCTACATAGCTAGGGTGTGAACCTTCTCTAAAGCTTGGAAAAAGATGAATTATCGATGGTTCCAGAAGGGAATCTTCTAGAAGAATGGGTTGGCATTCGAATGGTTATCCTTGTACTGGATTCCCTNTTGTGTGAAGGACTTAGCTTGAACATGATCTTGGAGACTCTAGCAAGTCTATCAAGAGGATTTGATCTTCTTCATACAAGGATTGAGTAAGTGTGTGTGTTGGAGCCAAGAGCCATCGAAAGGAAGCTTGGGACATCAAGGCGATCAGGTTGTAATCTTCTACTTTCAACTAATATGATACAGTGGCATGTCCCTTTCCCATAAAGTCATTCTCACTTTATTGTGTAATTCCTTGATCATACACATAACTTGACAGTTGAATATATTTTGCTATCTTCACTTTGGTTGGTTTGTGTTGTCTTGGTCTTGACCTCACAAGAGTACCGGAGTGAAGCGGGAGCAACAGAGACCCTAAGAAGCGATACTAAGGTATGTTACTTGTTCCTTCCTACTAGCTAATTCAATGGTCAAAACTTAGGGAAAGAGTCATGTCCTGTCCTGTTTTGTTCTAGATCCAGCTGGATCTAGGGAGATCTGTTAGTGTCCACACCTACCGATTAGTCTAATAACAGTACTGAGAGTCGGGGCTGGGCACATGGGCCTCATGCGAGAAGCCTAACCTTAAAGGCCCCCAGCATGGTCTCGAGCATTGTAGTTTTGTCAATAAATGCCTCGTTTCTCATCCAGATATTAAGCGCACATCACATATTTTGTATATATTTTAATTTCAATATATTTTATTTTTATAAACGCTCAAACTAGTTAATAATAATATTATTATTATTTCAAGATTTTATTATTTATTTGAAAGTAGTAATACTATTTTGTAAATTAAAAAACAATAATAATAATAATACATGTATATATAATAAAATAATAATAATAATAATAATAATAATAATAATAATAATAAAAAGGGTTATTATTAATAGTAATTGAATAAAGAAGTATATAAGAGTTTTAATTTAATGGAAAATGATAAGGTTAATCTAAATAATTAAGTTCATTAATTTATTTACTTTAGTGATTTATTGGTAAACCTGATAATTAAATTAACATTATAAATTTATAATGATAATAGTTGGTTTGTACTCATATGATTAATGAATGTAATAGCGGTCTTTTATAATTTATAAAGGTTAAAGTTCCTTGTAGAGTAACGAGAGTTTGACGCATGTTGTGGTGAATAGTTAGGGTATAATAGGGGGTATAATAGAAAGAACAACCTAAGGGATTTGATGCACTATGGAAAGTATGGTACAGTGCTAGCATAGCTAGCAAGGTATAGAGTTAATAGATTTTCTAGATGAAATTACCAAGATTAGAGGATTTCGACCTTGACCTAGCCACTTACCCTAAAGAGAGTAATGTCTATTTACAGACAAGTAAAAGAAAACTTACACCTAAACCTATGTTTTTAAGTATAAGTTGTGCGAAGGTGAATTTCCTTAGACTCTTCCCTGAAAAACTTTTGGTTGATGCAGATTCAATTATATAGGATGGTCAGGACTCGAGGAAATTGAGGTCGAGGGGCATCGTCACAAGGACCGCCAACACTGCCACCACCATCGCCTGGATTAGCTCTCATTTTGCACTCTTTGGAGGCCATAAATGAGACTTTAAAGGGGCATCAACCAACAAGGATCGAAGTGGATCCCCCACCATCTAGAGAGGGTAACCCTGAAGCATCGAGGGATTCAGGGGGAGGGCCTCCACCCAAGGACATCACTAGAGAACTGCAGAAGATCAAACTTCTAGAGTTTTCCGAGGGTCATGCCAGTGAATGTGCAGAGGCATGGTTGGAAGGAATGAAATGATGTTTCTCCTTAAGATACTATGCTTCCATGTCAAAGGAGAAAATAACAATCTTTCAGTTAAGGGACAATGCCTCGAACTAGTGGGGCAACCTAGAGAGGTAGTTGCACCTTACCCTAGATACCATCTCTTGGGAACTTTTTGAGGAAAGGTTCTGAAGCAAATATCTACCAGCTTACTATGAGGAACAACAGGTGGGAGAATTTCATACTCTAGTATAGGGAAATAGGACCGTGGAAGAGTACAAGATCAGGTTTATGGATTTGGTAAAATATGTTTCATACAAGGATAATGATCAATGATAGGTGGAATGCTTTGTCTATGGGTTAAACCTAGGATAAGGGCCATGGTACGGATATGGAAACCGTCTTCAGTAGCGGAAGCAGTTTAAAATGCACGTTATGTTGAGGAACACATGAGCTTAAACGAAGGTATGAGATCGACCTTTCCACATCATCCTGGATTCGTGGGGAAGGCCCGTAGGACCTTCTCCAGGGGAGGGAGCTCTAGGCCACCTCCTTATGGTAATAGAATCATGCTAAGGATAGTTTCCACGGGTATTTCAATGGAAACGAGTGCAACATCACATTCTTCTCCAATGATGCAGGCAGGTCCATGACCTTCTCAAGGAGCAACTAGTAGGGGCAGGGGTTCCAGGGGAAGGAACTCATTTTAGAGACTGTCACAGAGCAGGGCGTAGGTTCCATATCATGTTACATGTTGGGGATGTGGAGGATCCCATTACCAACATGACTGCCCAGAGTTTCAATAAGTATTTGTGCATAAAGAAGGAAAGGCCCCGATGGGAAGAGCAAGTGGAAGCCACCAGATTTATGCAGCAGTTAATAATCACCAGGTGGAACATCAATCCATGGTGGTGGAGTCATCAGGTATGCTAAATCATATCAATGTTAAAATTTTATATGATTTTTGTGCTACATATAGTTTCATTTCACCTTCTACATTAGAAAAGAGTGGGTTGGGAGCCTATGAGCACAACAACTTTAAACAAGTCGAGATGGCTTCGGGGGAAAAACAAGTGATAGGACCTAGCGTTGATAATTGTCTAGTAGACCTGGGGGTGTGTACTACCAGGCTGAAGGTATACGTCACTACTCTCGGGACTATGAACTAATCATTGGAATGGATTGGTTAGAATCCCATCGAGCTATGGTAGATTGCTTCACAAAAACGGTGCTTTGTGTTGATGATGAAGGAAGGCTAGTAGAGATCCATGGTGTACGGACAAAGGTGTCTCTACACTTTATCTCAACTATAAAGGTTAAGTGTTGCATGAGACAAGGGTGTCGACTATATGTAGTGGAAGTAGTGAATGAAAGGAAATGACCCTCCTTGGATCAATACCCTGTATTGTCAGAGTTTAAGGATGTCATTCCGAACGATTTTCCAAGTTTACCTCTTGAGAGGGACCTTGATTTTACTATTGAGATAAAACCTAGTGTAGAACCAATTTCCAAGACTCCATATAGGATGACAGCACCATAAACTTGTGAGTTGTAGATGCAGTTGAAAAAGCTACTCGACTTAGGGATAATAAGGCCCAGTGTCTCACCTTGGGGTGCACCAACGATTTTTGTGAAGAAGAAGGATGGTTCATTATGACTGTGTATATATTACAAGGACTTCAACCCTGGTATAGTGAAAAATAGTTACCCAATGCCATGAATAGATGATCCCTTTGGTCATATGAAAGGAGCAGCAGTATTCTCAAAAATTTATTTGCGATCAGCGTATCACCAGTTAAGGATTAAGGAAAGGCAATATTCCTAAAACTGCCTTTCGAACTTAGTTTGGGCATTACAAGTTCATTGTAGTACCTTTTGGTTTGACCAATGTCCCAACAGTATTCATGAGCTTCATGAATGGTGTATTCCAGAAGTACTTAGACCGCTTTGTATAGGTATTTCTAGATGACATCCTCATATACTCCAAAAATGAAAAAGAACATGAGGAACACCTGCGAGTGGTGTTGTCCTGCCTTAGAGAGAACAAATTGTATGGGAATTTGTTGAAGTGTTCCTTCTTCTAGAAAGAAATTCACTATTTAGGTCATATCATTTCCGGTTGTTGGCGTCAGAAGTCACTCCTGGATTGCAGTAGGAGTAAGCCTAATGCCCATCAGTTTATGTCACTATTTGTTGATAAAGGGTGATGAATGGAAGTAAAATTAGGACAATATCGTTCTAACTTAGAAACTAGGCCAGGCATGCACAAGCAGATGAGGTCTTGGTTTAACTTCAGACAATAAGTTGTAATAAGGGTGAGTAGGAGGAAGACTTCTATGAGGAAATGTAAAGGTTTTTTGTAGGCATTGACCTTCTAACAACCTGTAGAAGAAAAACTTGAACACAAAAACATCTTATATTCAATTTGTAGAAACACTAAAAGAACATAACAACGTTACAATAAAACCTTTATCATAACATAGTCACAACGATTCATGTGAATCAGTTAATCATGAACTCTTTTAGTATGGGATAGAAACCAGATGAAAAAAATATTTGCCTTTCATTAAACAAGAAATTTCACATACAGATACATAACCAAGAAAACCAGTGCTTCATTAAACATTACAGTCGGGAGCTCTGCTCTACCATCCATCCATACAAAAATACAAAAAATGATTATATATACTTGGAGCAATTTACCCCCTTGGCAGTAGGAGGGTAGATGAGACATTAAAGTCCAAATTAGTGTGTGTAGGCTCCTCTGGTGAAACGAGGACATCAGATCAGCATGGCTTCTTTAGGAAAACCTATACACAGGACGATCTTGGGTATACTGCCTACTAGAACTTCCATGCCTTACACTTAAGGAGTGAAGCGAGGTTTCAGCCACCTCCTCCCACCTTCATTTACCTCTAGCAGGGATCAGGATCAAGGCTGAGTTGAATTGGCACCTAGAGAATGCGGTGACACCTTTTGTATATAAACTTGGTCAGTTGACCCTTTGTACAACTCTTTCTATCACCCCAAGTGACCACGGGCCGTGACCCTGCACCTATCTTCAAAGGATCTTTTCGCATTTCACAT
>JASDQU010283667.1:3911-14554 GCA_032191745.1 Picea mariana
CTTCATCATTGAGGTTTTACACACAATGAATTTACTCTATGACATGTCTTGGCGATATCTTTTGATAGAAAATCAGTAGGACATTCTTCAATGATCTCTTCAGGTGCTTGGCATCCTTGCTTATTAAAGATATTATCATCAATGGTTTTCTCTTTTTCTTCTTTGTGGAAGCTTTTTTTGTGCCCTTGTTCTTTGAGAAAATATTCATCATCATGTGCTTGATTTTCAATGAGTTTCAAGACTTCTTTAGGCATCAAGAATGATTGATCTCGGGTCAAAAGGATTTCCCGGTAATTGTATTTATTTTTCACAACGTCACATAGTGACTTCACTCCGTAATAAGAAATGGAAAGCTCCCATGCTATGTCTCGAGTAGGCTCCTTGTAATTTCGAAGGATAATGTTGTACTCTTCTCTTCTTTGCACCCAAAACCTGACCAAGAAGTCTTTATTATGGCAGTGTTCTAGTAACTATTCACAAAACTCATTTTATTCTTCTATGCTTTCCTTGACAGCCTCAAAAATTTCTTCATCATCATCCTCAACCTTTTGTTCCCCAGTTGTGTTCTCAATAGGCTTTGGAAGAATTATTTCCCTCAAATCTTCAATAGGGTCCAAGGGTAAACCTTGTCCCAAAAAGGCATCTTTGAGGTGTTGAATAATATCTACAAATTTATGAGTTCTAGGACCCCAATACTTGAGGAATTCTTAGATAAGGACCGTTGAAGAAGATATACTTTTAGGTTTTCAAGAATGTTTGATCCAATCTTTTTGCTTCTCCTCAAGTGATAAGAGAAAAAACCGTACTACCACATCTTCATTTTCTAAACCCAGGCATACAAAAAATTTAGTAAATTCGACAACATGTGCTATGGCCAAAAATGGATCACCGTCAAACTTAGAGATATGATCTAACCATTTCATCAGTCATTTGTTTGGATACCAATAAATGGACTCAATGTCCAAATATTTGTATGCTTCATGAAAGTGCCACATAAACATGCTTCCATCACTTAGGGTAATACCTCAATGGAGTCGCCAGATGAACTTATATGAAGTCCACCAAAAGTGAAAAAGGGAACTTCCCTCAGATGGAGTCGCCAGGAAAGATATGGGTAAAGGATTTAGGATAAATTTTCAAGTGTCATTATGGGTTGGAAAGGATTCAAAATCCTCCTCGACAGAGACGTCAAAATTTTTATCGCACAAATTGTAGTTTGGGAAAATCCCAACCTAAACAACAAGTGTGTGAAACAACTGGGAACACCTATCACTGTCACCTCAATAGATGCCCCCCTTGCTTTAGTGAATGAAAATTCCAACACAAGGGAGGCTTCCCGGGCAACCCTAGGGGGATTGCGATAGAAGATGGAAAGTGATCGAAGAATAGCCCTATAGGTCAAGATCAAGGATGGAAATGAGGCTTGAGAGAAATTCTCACGAGCTACTAAAAGGTTGCCAATGTTAAGTACCTGCAAAAAAATGTTAGAGTTGCCCGAAAACAAGAATATATATGATGATTAAAGCCTCAAAACCAATGGGGAAGTAGCAAGAAACCTTGCTGTCCCAAAATTGAAACAGTGTATATATATATATATATATATATATTAGTAGTAAATAAGTAATGAAAAATACAAATTAAACCATCAAAATCAAGTGTATGATGTTGGAAAATAAAGCTAGAAACAAGTAGGCAATATTCCAATAATTAAACCAAGAATTTGATAGAAAAAGTGGGATGTTATCATGTGTTATCAACAAGTAAACCACCCAAACAATAGCTTATAATTAGTAGAACAATTACCAAGGCTTACACGTAAATTTCAGTGGTTGAACAGTGAGTTTGCTGCAACCCTATTGGCTATAGCTAAATGTTTATTACAACAACTAGATCATTTGGTTAAACAAGATGCCCTTAGGGAACAATGTAGCCTAAAGCATGTAGAATTAAATTCCAAGCTTGAACAATTCAATCACCTTGAAATCACATTTACCAATGCACAATATTCAATCTCCAATGCAAAAGGATTAGTGCCTTATCTATTGGGTTATGGAGTCTCTTGTTTATGAGCTAAGGTTTATTACTCATCTAGGGGTGTAATCCATTTTACTCCCTAGAGTAAACAAACCTTAGCAAGGTAAATATACAAGGGTGTAAGCCATTTTACTCCGTAGAGTAAACAAACCTTAGCAAGGTAAATATACAAGGGTGTAAGCCCTTTTACTCATTGTAGCAACCTTTGCAAATAGCCTTTTCAATGACAAAAAAAAATAGATCCTTGATGGAGGCTGTATGCCCTCATAATCCTCCAAGGGTTTGACAACACAATCTTAAAATCAAGAAGAAAAACATACAATTGTAGAAATTTCTTACCTAATTCAAGAAATAGCATGAAAAACCCTTACTTATCAAGATATTCCACCACAATTTCCAAGAAACAAGCACCAAGAGAAATCACTAGCCTTCCTTCAACCAATAGACAAGTGAAGCATCCAATTGCACAAGAGACAAGATAGAGCGAATTTCCCATGTAGGGTGAAAATTTCAGCCAAGAGTTATGTAATTCTCAAGTGATTTATGTCTAACATGAAAGTGAGATGATCTATATTTAAATGAGGTCATCTAAAACCATTTTTTCCACATAAGAAAGTCAACAACAAATTAAAAGGAGGCCGATGCCCTTTATTTTCCTTTACAATTTGCAAAAATTAAAATTACACAAAGTAAAACCCTTAGAAGGGTGATGCTAGGCCTTAAAAGTGAGACGTTGAACCTCTAGATGCAAGTCGTTGGGCCTCTCATGCTATGGAGTGTCATATTGTGCATCCTTCTTCTTCAAACCACACAATCTCTCTCCCGGAATCATCAAGCCCATCAAAACCCTAGCCTCCACATGACATCAAGGATTGGAAGGTGACGTCTTGGGCCTTGAAAGGTCAACGTCCAAGTACAAGGGGATATGATGTCATTACTTAGTGGTTCACCTCCAAGTGCATCCAAAGGCTATGTCCATCATCTCAAGTGTGCAATGGATCCGAGGTCCTCTGCCCATCATGTGGGGTATGGATTCCATCCTTGAGGTTTTTGACCCCCCATGAAGGTCGAATGACATAGTTCCTCCATTTAAAAGCTTACACATGGCAAGGTCCTGCAAAGACAAACAAGTACGCCCTCCAAGGGTCCACAAGTCACATGTATCACGCTAAGTAAGCCACATTTAATAAAAGAAGCACCCGAGAACTTATAAAAGACAAATGCTCAAAGACCTTATAAAATTTTCCAAATTTAAGTATGGGAGGTTTGTCATGGTGCCATATTGGGTAGATAAATCCCCAATTTAAGGAGTGTTTCCCAAGAAGACCCTCTCTAAGTCATGTAATGAGTATGATGTGGATGCGAATATGACCTTTTGGCATTGGGTTCTTGACATATCAAGGACTCATATTGTCTCATTTATGGGTGCCTTTGTGGAGGGTGTGCAACATTCTCATTTGTAATGCGACATTTTTCCAAGCCCTTTATTGCTGTTAATTTATTATGGTCCAAAACATAGAGTGCTATGTGCAATGGAAAGTAAGGAACATTGTAGAAACCTTTGTAAATATCCTTTTCAATGACAAAAAAAAATATATCCTTGATGGTGGGTGTATGCCCTCATACTCCTCCAAGGGTTTGACAAGATAATCTTGAAATCAAGAAGAAAAACATACAATTGTAGAAATTTCTTACCTAATTCAAGAGATAGCATGAAAAACCCTTACTTATCAAGATATTCCACCACAATTTCCAAGAAACAAGCACCAAGAGAAATCACTAGCCTTCCTTCAACCAATAGACAAGTGAAGCATCCAATTGCACAAGAGACAAGATAGAGCGAATTGCCCATGTAGGGTAAAAATTTCAGCCAAGAGTTATGTAATTCTCGAGTGAGTTATGTCTAAAATTAAAGTGAGACGATCTCTATTTAAATGAGGTCATCTAAAACCATTTTTTCCACATAAGAAAGTCAACAACAAATTAAAAGGAGGCCGACCCCCTTTATTTGCCTTTGCAATATGCAAAAATTAAAATTACAAAAAGTAAAACCCTTAGAAGGGTGATGTCATGCCTTATAAGGGTGATGCTAGGCCTCAAAATTGAGACCTTGAACCTCTAGAAGCAATTCGTTGGGCCTATCATGCTCTGGAGTGTCATGTCATGAATCTGCCTTCTTCAAACCACATAATCTCTCTCCCAAAACCATCAAGCCCATCAAAACCCTAGCCTCCACATGACATCAAGGATTGGAAGGTGACGTCTTGGGCCTCGAAAGGCCAACGTCCAAGTACAAGGGGATATGATGTCATCACTTAGTGGTTCACCTCCAAGTGACTCCAAAGGCTATTTCCATCATCTCAAGTGTGCAATGGCTCTGAGGTCCTCTGCCCATCCTGTGGGGTATGCAGTCCATCCTTGAGGTTTTTGAGCCCCCATGAAGGTCGAATGACATAATTCCTCCATATAAAAGCTTACACATGGCAAGGTCCTGCAAGGACAAACAAGTATGCCCTCCAAGGGTCCACAAGTCACATGTATCATGCTAAGTAAGCCACATTTAATAAAAGAACCACCCAAACATGTGCATTAAATCCCCCCTTTTCAAACTAGACAAATGCTCAAAGACCTTATACAATTTGCCAAATTTAAGTACGGGAGGGTTGTCATGTTGCCATATTGGGTAGATACATCCCCAATTTAAGGAGTGTTTCCCAAGAAGACCCTCTCTAAGTCATGTAATGAGTATGAGGTGGATGGGAATATGACCTTTGGGCATTGGGTTCTTGACATATCAAAGACTCATATTGTCTCATTTATGGGTGCCTTTGTGGACGGTGTGCTTCATTCTCATTTGTAATGCAACATTTTTCCAAGCCCTTTATTACCGTTAATTTATTATGGTCCAAAACATCGAGTGCTATATGCAATGGAAAGTAAGGAACATTGTAATTCCACTTGGAGCTAGGAACACATTGAGTTCCTTGTGCAAGGAGAGTAAAAGACACCGCAAATGCATTCCCTCAACAAGTGGGACATTTATTAATTATGTGTTTTCTTTTTTAAAGGTCCTTCACATTTTTTATAGAGAAGTGTTTCATTTCTCTCAAGACCTTAGGGTGAGCATCTAGAGGATAATTTATGGATTTTTTCTTTTTCCAGCTACAACACCTCTGGGCCTTTAGCCTCTTCTTCCTTGAAATGAGGTACAAGCCCTTCTTGGGGTAAATAAGCCCAAAAACCCAAAATATGAGGAAAATAAAGGGAAGAAGCGTGGAAAGTGGTAAGTATGTGTGGGAATGGTACAATGACCCTTCAAGAAGACCCCCTAGTAGCAACCCTTTTCCCGAGGGTGACCCACTTACTAGGAAACCATGTCAACCACCAAGGTGAAATGAGGCAAAATGTATAATTTCCAAGAAAACATTTTCATAATAAATAAATGACTCTTTGCAACATGCTTAAATGCTTCAATTATTAAAATGATACTTACCACAAGACCGAACTTGTTACCTCATGAATCAAGACATATTATCCTTTGTGCGCCAAGCTGGTGTGGTGGACATTGCTGCTGTCGATAAAATGGTGATGTGTGGTGAGAGGATGGGCTTAGACTACTCATTGGGCTCTCTAAACTCCATGTCTTCAAACTTCAGGCCTCGAGACATCATCTCCTTAGTTACCCCTAGCCTGAGGGGGTAACAATTAGTATTGGTATTTCTTTGTTTTTTTGTGGGGTACCCCTCTCCCATTCCTGTTATGTTTATTGTCCTATTATCATTGTTTTTATTATTATGTTAGTTGGTTAATTAATTAATTTTTGTTTTCTGTCATGTACCCTTTCATTATTCAGAAGACCACATTCTCATGTCATTCATTTCACCAGGATGAGTTGGATGGCCTAGCCAATGGCTCATCAAATCATCCAACCACCTCCCCAAATACTTGCTTAACAATCTAGACACCTTCCTCTTCAGTCCAAACACAACACTAGGGATACACCCTCTCGATGCTCTTATGTGTTCGCAAGGTGTTGACACCTTTTCCTTTTGGGAAGGGCTCAACTTGAGGGGAATCTTTGAGAGATTCAAGAAGTTCCCTCCTTCATTTTTAGAGAGGAGGTACTATTGTTTATTCATAATTGATGTTCTATTCTCTTAAAGAAATAGGGAGTGTTAGAAAGCCAAACCCCACAAATCTTCAACGAAAGGTGATGGTCATGTTACAACCATAATTTTCTTTTAAAATTATTTAATTGCCTGAGGTAGGACCATGAAACCAAGAAAAACACAAATTAAACATAAAAGAAAATATTGTAAAAGGAAATTTACTCAGTCCCAAACTGATAAGCCACCACAATATATGAAGACTGAGATTAACTCAAGGTAATCAGATTGAAAAATATAGAGGGAACATGATTCTAATGGAAAGCTTCAAATCATTAATCATTAATGCCATACATATGCAAATGATAATATTCTCAACATTTTAGTCTTCCAACAAAGAGTTAATAAATTATAAAATACAATATAACCATTATTAGCTTTCAAAATAATAGAGCCCATAGATTTTGTTCGTAAGTCAAGAATAACGTTTTCCATGGAGGCAATTACAAGATTCCAATGACCTGAATAAATAAAGAAATAAATGTGTTCACCCTCGAGGGTAGGAATGCGTCTCTCGTAGACCTTGGAAACATAGAGTCTGAAAGAAGAAACAAAAGGAGAGAATTCATGAATCAAAGATTGAGGAATGGCGAGATAAAGAGTGAATGAGCCTATGATCCTAATAAGAACAAAAGAAAAGATAAATATTGAGATCTTGTAGCTTATGAAATTGTGGAGGAAGACTTGCCAGGGGATACTCTTTTGTCAGCTAGTTGTTGCTTAAATAACCTTCATTAAACCATAGAGTAACCCTAACTACTCCAACTATTTTCAAGAGACTTTTGAGATTGCTTCAACTAATTTGTCAATCCAAACTTTGATATGCCCTGAGGGGACCCATCGAAATTTATTCCTTTACTCTTGATGCAAATATTTCATTATCGTTTTCACTTAATTACATGTGTTGTTATTGAACCAAAGAATCATTTCCCATATTTTCAACAACAAGGTTATTAAGACATCTTTGTATTTCTTTCTAAGAGTAACTTGTCAATCCATCAAAGTTTCTAGCTAAAGAAGTCTTAACAATTTTCAATATATCTTCAAATTCTTCCCTTGTAAGTAATTTGTCTTCATGTAAAATAGTTGGTCCTTCTAATTCTTTAATAACATAAAAAATCCCAATCCTTTTCCCAATCACATCACATGTGTCAATTAGTTGCTAGAGGATGTCAACAGAACTGTCCCAACCAACCTGTATTTGTTTCAATCTCTTATTTGAAGGGATGTTTTACTTTTCTCATTTGTGCTCGTTCATGTCAATCAACATTTTAATAAAGGTCTCAACATAGTTCTTATAGAAATTCTGGTCATTTTGCAATTGACAATGGAAATATTCACTTAGATACATAATCCTTATGGCGAGATAAGAAGATTGATTTACCATTTCTCTGAGCTCAAAAACACAATTACTTTATCTTCAATAGTACTTTAAATTTTCTTTTTGACCCCTTGCAACAATTCTTGAGTCTTTCTTGTCTTAGGAATTTTACCAGGTGTATCTTCTAAATGTTTCTCAAGTACTTTAACGATCGATTGCTACGTAAACAAAGGCTTGGGGTTTAAAGACACTTCAAGTTTTTCTATTCTCTTCTTCAAGTTGATATTCCCCTACTGTTGCGGGTTCACAAAATACAACAACAATATCCTTTGGTATTTTTAGTGCTCAATTAGTCCCAAGACTCTTAAAACCCAACACAATGTTGCACCTTCTTACTCCAACGTTCCCATTCTAGAGTTTATTGGTCCAAAGATCAAAATCTACATGATGAAAAGTAATTGAATTATCCTCAAAGGTGGGTAGACTAGACTAAAATCAATCCTTATCAATCAAATTGTCATTTCCGAATTAAGTAGTGACCCAAGCAGGAAGTACATCTGCTTGGTCATCTATTTCTATATCATTCAAATTCATTTCAAGAGTTTAAGGCTTATATGCTTTCAAGTAATTTTTCCTCTTTGGGATGGAGTGAATAATGTGTTCCTTCACTATCTTGGGGTTCAATGGGTCTTTGTCCTCATCATCACCACTAGAACCAACTATGTTCTTATGTTTTCCTCCAAGAGAAGTGATTGAAGTGGTTTTGACAAAGGATGTGATGGTATCCCTATTCGTCTATGCCATATAACCACTCCTTCCACTCACTCTTGATCTTTCTCTCTGTGTCATGGGTTGGCCGCCTCAACAACAACATTTTGGACTTATATTCCTGGAAGAGCCTTCTTCTTGGCTCTCATACTTGAACTAACTAAAGTGTGCAAATCATCTTTGGATATTGTTAAGCCCTTTACTGTACTTGTTCCCTTGACCTCCACATGGACATCTTTGTTGCCACCACCTCCTTCATCTTGATGATCGGGCCAGGGGGAACAAGTACCATACCTAGATGATAGCATATGGGTATTAAAGATCCCTTTGGGGTTGTAACCTCAAATGACCTCAATTTTCTTCAATTCATATGCTTGAAAACCACATGCAAACTCAACCAAATGAGTTATACTTCGTATGGTAACCCCCATGCATTAAAAAGGAGTTTAAATAAACCATTTTCTAAAAAGAAAATTTACCACTTTTGATACTATCTACAAAATTTGATAAGAAAGAATCTATTAGACACAAATATTGGTAAAAGGTAAGTCTTCTCTTCAAATCCATAAAGGTGAATGTAGGTAAACTTCTCTTCATAGAAATGCTCTCCCCTTCCCATAAGGAGGGTTTGAGATTCCAATATCAACCTATCTGGTACTTTCTCTATAACCATCTAAGGCTAAATCTTCCCATGAAGGCATATTGAATCCTGTAAAAGTGGAATGGGGCCTTGTGTCTCTATAATGACAGATATTGATTTGGAATTGGCTGGATTTTAAGGTCAACATCCCCCTGTAGAGCCAATTTCTCAAATGCATTGCATAAAATCAATGCATAACAAGATAAGAGGACATGGAAAATATTTTGGTCTTTTGGAAGTTTAAAAATTGATGGGAAATCTCATTGGATATGAGCTCACTCCAATAGAAAACCACATCTTTATATGAAGTATAATATATGACATGAAAAACATACCTAAGAACTTTCTAGGTGGTACTTTGTTGATGACTCGAACAAATAACCATGCAAGCTCCTAATATGGTTTTGTTAGCTTCTTTATTTCAATGTGATATCTGCTAACATTCTCATCCATTGGCTACATAAACCACTTATTAAGAATAGAAATTCTACTGTCGTGAGCATCCAACAAAGCATAAGCCTCAGGGACCCTGAAAACCTTAGTTGGCGATGCGAGCTTTAACATATTTTTGAATGTATAGGGGGTGAGTGGAATATGAGCCTTGCCATTCTCCTTCAAAATCACTAGTCGATGTTTTGAATCAAAGTGATTCAAACACTACTGAATAATTTCTTAGAAATTGAATACCTTAGGGATGTAGTCTGCCTTGGTCAATCCTGATGTCAAATCTTGTTTTCCTTTTACTTATCCTCCTCAATGTACCATTTATAAGGTATGCATAAGTGGTAATCCTTATCATTGTATTCTAAAGTGTTGAAAATGTCTCCACAATAAGGCTCAAACTTATTTTTGGGCACCATCTTAACCTTCACCTTTTCACAACACACAATCTCGAATAATATATTGATAAGGTGTAGTTACATTCTTGATGAGTCTTGATTGCATTGAAGTATAATCAAAACTATCATAAAGGGTAGTCATCTACAAAGGATATCATATTGAATATGAGGTTCCACACATTGATGGAACACACCATGGCATGAGCAAGGCTTAAATTCATGGGAAATTGTGAATTAACGGTAAGCTAAGAGGTGGAGGTAATGGTGATGTGGGGAAGGCAGGATGCAGGAGGAGGAATATTGTAGTAAGGAGATATAAAGCCTTCACATTTTGTATTAGAATAGTGACACAATGATACAAAATGAGGAGATGTAAGGTGGAACGATGAAACACGACTTCCACATTTTGCACTGCATGAGGAATGTGGTAAGGCGGAGATGCAAGACATAATATGGAAAACTAGAGTAAAATTTCCACATTCCACATTGCATGCATAATACAATGATGCGTTAATGTGGAATACATGATATGAAAATGGGGTAAGACTCCCACATTTCATGTTGCATGTGGAATGAATAATGTAGAGAAGATGACAACCAAGGAATTATTTCATATCTCAAGGATAAATTTAAGCTTTGAGTTTAACATTTAGTTGATTTTAATGTTTTCTCATAGAGCTTTGTTTAGGACAAGGAAGGAAAGTAAGGGAATTCATAATTGTAATGACCCTTTTCTTATTCTTGTAAATAATCTCATAAATAATCTGAAACACTAGCTAAATTATAATTAGTTATGATATAACCTTAAATTGATTACAAGTTATTAATTAATTATTTTGGATTATACTTAAGCGGAAATATGATTTAACTCCTTG
>JASDQU010283668.1:0-14590 GCA_032191745.1 Picea mariana
AGGATTCACTATGGCATGTTTTGATGGAGCTGCCCAAGCAAAGGGTTTCTGCTGCGGGGCTGGAGGTATTTTTAGAACCCACCAGTCGAGAATCACAAAATGGATTCTCAATTGTGGTCCAGGAACAAACACAAAAGCGGAGCTCATGGGGCTATGGGTTTCCCTTTTTCTTGCTACCGGCTGGTCCATTACTCACCTGCTTGTCAGAGGTGACTCGAAGGTCATCATTGACTGGATTTCACAAAATTCCAAACTCAGTGCGATCAATGTTGAACCCTGGAAACAAAAAACATTGCATCTAGCCAAAGGGTTCACCAATATCCGCTTTCAACATCTTCCCAGAGCATACAACGGCGAAGCTGATGCTCTCTCAAAGAGAGCGTTAAAGGAGGTAGCAGGTTGTTTATTTTTATTCCACAGTGACAGTGGGAGCGAGAGCCAAATCACAACCATCAACATCTTTTGATTCAGCCCAAGGCCGTCTCTCACCTCAGGTTTTTTGTCTGTTTTTTTAGCTAGTCATGGGCCGTAGCCTAACTTTTCTCATTGCTTCTTTGCTTGTTTTTTATTCCCTGTCCTCAAAAAACAGATCATCAGGTATGGGAATATCCAGTGTTTTATTTTTTTGTTAAATGGACCACTGGAGATGTGATCCTGATCCTCAGCACAGTAATGACCCGCCGAAATGGTTCATTCCATGTTTTAGCTGTCTAAAGCCCAGCCATTGGACAGCGATAAAAATCATTGTATCTATTGCTCAGCTTGGAGTGGCCGACATGACAGTAGTTTCGTTTTGATGAATATCCTCCATGTGCTTTAGCGCTGTAAATAATTTTATACACTTTATAAAATTGTGGAATTTTTTTTCATGGAAAAAAAAAGTCCCAAATGCGAAAAATATTAATCTTTTATTCAATGTGATTTTAAAATCACGCGCTGCAAAAAATAAACTTGGAATAAATGTGGAACCGGATTCGCAATCGGTAAAAACCAAATAATTATTGTGTTTGCTAAAAAACGAAATTTATCAAGAGATAAAATGAGTTTACAAACTCAAATAATAATAAAAATATATATATATATATATACGCAGAGGAAACCTCCAAACACGGAATAACCAATTCAATTCAAGAAATGCTTTCAAGCTCTCAGTAAGATTACAATTTCGACTCTAGTATTTAAACACAGAAAATTGCCTCTTCGATCTTCTAAAGGATTTTAATCAAGGCGGTTAGAGTCTGGTTGCTTGAAAGGTTGAGGTGGCCACCGTTTAAGCAACGTAAGATAAATTACTAATCGGTTGTTGGCCCTCGAGTTTTGAAAGGTCAAGACGACCACCGTTTACAAGGAAGCAGTGAAATGAATACTTTCTTACATACTCCCTCTTAATCATTTCAGAGCAAAACAAACTAAAACATGTAAAACAAAATTGTTGTAAACAATGCATTACAGCTTGCAGACCCCAATATTTTTTCTATGAATTTTAAACAGTTCATTTCCCAAAGGCTTCGTAAATATGTCGGCAAATTGTTCTTTAGATCTGCAGAAATGAACATAAATTTCTTTGCCATTTACCAGTTCACGAATGAAATGATACCTCATATCAATGTGCTTACTCTGTTTGTGAAAGACGTGATTTTTAGACAGTGCAATGGCAGATTTATTGTCACAGAAAATTTGGGTTGCATCTTTCTGGTCATGCAACAATTCATTCAATACTTTTTTCATCCACACAGCTTGACATGCAGTTGCAGCTATTGCAACATACTCAGCCTCAGTAGAAGATAGAGTCACAATGGGATGTTTCTTTGATGCCCATGCCACTGCTCCATATCCGAGACTGAACACATACCCAGATGTTCTTTTCCTGCCATCAATGGACCCTACAAAATCATTATCAGTATATCCGATCAGCTCAAAGTTTAAGATTGATGTATATCGGATACCAAAATCAGTTGTTCCAGCAACATATCTCAGGATCCTCTTTCATGCTTACCAATGAGTACTGTTCGGAGTTTCCATGAATCTGGAAATCAAACTTACAGCAAACATAATATCAGGTCTAGTTGTTGTTAAGTACATAAGGCTTCCAACCAGCCTTTTATACACAGTTGGATCAACATATGATCCCTCTTCATACTTGTTAAGTTTAATACCAGTTGCCATAGGTGTTGCAGTTGGTTTACAAATCAACACTCTAAATCTTTTTAATACTTCATTTGCATAATTAGTTTGACAAGTAAGACATCATCGGATTGATTCACTTCAATTCCAAGAAAATACTTCATCAATCCTAAATCACTCATCTCAAACTCTATTTTCATGGCATTTTTAAAGTCTTCTACAGATAGATCTCCAGTAAAAATCAGGTTATCAACATACAAACAGACAATCAAAATTTTACCTTCCTGGTTCACCTTTGTATACAGAGTTGGTTCACTTGGAATTCTGTTGAATCCAACAATGATCAGGTATTCATCAATCCTGCTATACCAAACTCTGGATGCCTGCTTCAATCCATATAAAGCCTTCCTTAACTTGTAAACTTTATCTCTATGCTTATCAATCTCATAACCCGGAGGTTGTCTAACATAAACCTCTTCTTCCAAATATCCATTTAAGAATGGAGACTTAACATCCATCTAATGCATGATCCATATATTCTGAGTTGCAATAGCTAAGACCATCCTCACAGTGTCAATTCTTGCTACAGGAGCAAATGTTTCATTGTAATCAATACCAGGTTGCTGACTAAACTCTTGAGATACAAGTCTTGCCTTGTATTTTTCAATTTCACCTTCTGCATTCAGCTTTGTCTTATATACCCAGTTAACTCCAATGCTCTTCTTACCTTCAGGTAAATCAACAAGATCCCAAGTGTTATTTCTTTCAATGGAATCAATCTCCTCATCCATTGCTTTTAACCAGACATTCTCTTTAGCAGCTTCATCAAAACTTACAGGATCACATGCCATTAATGCAAAATTTGAAATCTGATCTACTTCTTCATTCTGATCATACAATTCTTTTAAGCTTCTAGTCTTTTGTCCTTTAAATCTATCTCTTCATGAAGCTAAAGTGGGATTTGATTCACTACTTACCTGTGAATCTGATTAATGTCCACCATGTCCAGATGGCTCACCATGCTCATGAGTTCTAGGCATTCTAAATTGAGATGGGATGAAATATGGTGCTTGTCTTGTTGGACTTCTTGCTGCAGGCATATGTGCATGTGGAGCCATATGTCCATCTCCTTCAGCCTGCTCAGCTCCATCATCATCTTCACGGGGTAACACAGCTCCCTCTGAAATTGATTTGTCAATACTTCCATCCCAAGCTTCATCTTCTTTAAATTGAACATTTCTGCTAATTACATATTTCTAGGTGATAGGATTATACTGTTTATAGGCCCTAGTCTCTTCACTGTATCCAACAAAGATACATATCTCACTTTTGTCATCCAACTTCCTTCTCATTTCTGTAGGTACATGTGCAAATGCAACACATCCAAAAATTCTGAAATGAGAAACATTGCAAGGCTTACCATCCCAGGCTTCCTGAGGTACACGATCCCTCACGGTCTTGGTCGGACTTCTATTCAAGATAAAAACAAATCAAAGAACCGCATCTCCCCAATATTCATTTGAAAGATGCTTCTCTTTCATAATGCTTCGAGCCATATCCATGATGGTCTGATTCTTCCTTTCAGCCACTCCATTCTGTTGTGGAGTATATCGAGCAGTAAACTACCTTTTAATTCCATGAAGATCACAAAATTCAATGAATTCATTAAGTTTGTATTCACCTCCTCTGTCAGACCTTAAAATTTTAATGGTTCGACCACTCTCATTCTCAACCATAGACTTAAACCTCTTGAAAACATCAAAGGCTTCAGATTTCTGTTTCAACAAATACAACCAATTCTTCCTACTGAAATCATCAATGAAAGTCATAAAATAAACACAGCCATTCAAAGAAGGGGTTTGCATAGGTTCACATAAATCTGTGTGGACAATTTCCAATGGAGATTTTTCTCTGTATGAAACACCTGAAACAAATTTCTCTCTATGATGCTTCCCAAGTATACAACTCTCACAAGAGCTTGTAGGTTGTTGAATACAGGGCAGCCCCTTTACCATCTACATCTTTTGTAACAGATCTAAGCCACCAAAATGTAAATTACCATGTCTCAAATGCCATAACCAAGATTCATCTAAACTTCCAGCTTTATAAACATTCAAAGAACCACTCAAATCATTTCTCATAACAAGTGGAAAGATCCTATTCTTGGTCATCTCTACTCTTGCAATCAATTGTTTGCTGGGAAATTTATCATAGATTATGCATACCTTTTTCTTAAAGAACACTCTGTACTTTTCTCCATCAGTTTTCCAACACTAATAAGATTTCATTTTAGACCAGGCACAAAATAAACATCATCAATATTTATTTTCTGATTATCCTTAGTGTAGACTGGAACTACACCTTTACCATTAACTGTAACCTTACAATCATTTCCCAGTTTTACTTTAGACTTAATACTAGTATCAATAGAATAAAATAAGTCCCTATTACAAGTCAATAGAATTGATACATGCTTGGAAACCGAACCTAGAACCTTTATACCAAAATGGAATGTTGGGACCAAAGCTATTTTTTACTAGCATGTTGGGTCTGAGACTACTGTTGATGATTAAACTGCTTGGGGTTGAATGCTATGTTGAGTTTGGAACCAAGAGAAATAATTTGTTGTTGGTGGTTTCTTGAGGAATGAAAAGATAAGAGGATAGAATTGCTTGGCAACTTTAGGCTCTTATTTTGAAGCCAATTGTTACTGAATAAACTGCATTTGCAAGGAAACTTGGAAGAGCCATGCTACAGTACTGTAACTAATAAAAAATACTATGAATGTTGGAGTTGTTGTCGGAGAAGCCTGACACTGATCATCTCCAAAATCACCATCTTTGGAGCACTGAAGCATTGATATCTCTTATGACAAGAGAAGAGGAGACTACAATAGATTTTAACTATGATCATATTGAATTTTACATGCTAAAGATTGAAAATTTTGAGCTCTAAAGAAAAACCTTTGAATTTGGTTTATTTAAGAAATAGTCATTGGAAACCACTTAGAATAAAATAAATCCAATCAAACAAATGTTCCATGATATTTTGGCTAAAATAGGAAAGCCATCTTTATGATCTGAAATTGTCTGTGACTATAGGACTAACGATAACCATGAATGTTGAGTACACTATCCAACCACTGGAAAACTAAAAGTAGTTAATATGTAACGACCCCATCATTATGACTGACAACAATGAAAACAATTAAACAACAGAACTTGATGACGAAAACCATGCACACAGATCAGGCAACAGACAACAACGACTCAACGCACTAGCACAACATGCAACTAGATGAAACATGCGATAATAATTAGACAGATAGAAATGACTACCTGCTCGACATAAGCAACACAACACCTACAACATAAAGGATGACATAAACCAACCTGACACAATGGCTTTGGAAACTAGTAATTGGAAACCTCTACAGCGCGTAAATATCAAAACGCGCTAAGGCATTACCAAGTATCAACAACATTTACAACGATCAAAACCCCACATCAGGATGCACAAGACTCTGGCCAGGCTAACATTCGTGTCAATCCATTAGGGCGCCCAAGGATCCCCTCATCAGGAATCATGCCGTCACAAGGCAATAGGCCTGACCGTAACCATTTCGCAACAAAACAAAACAAGACAAATAACCCAAGAAAAATCCAACTCACCAGGAGACCGAATTAACTGACAAGAATACTATCCCCACGCACCTAAGCAGCAAGTCGACAAGACGCAAGATGACATCACTTAATTTAAATGGTGCAAGCTATTAAACGACTTCCCCAGCAAACCATAAACCATTAATTGTTAAGCATGATGTCTAAGTGTGAAGGAGTGAACTATTATAAATGTTATCAAAAATAATTAGAAAAGAAAATTAGCAAGGAAATTAGATTATGTATCGATGTCATGAATAATTACTATATTTACTAGTTGTCTATTGAATATTTACTGTCATACAACATGTTTAAAATCAAATGTATAATTTTTTTGTCATTCAAATGCATGTATTCTCTATAAAATGCATATCCATTAAATCATATAAATTCGTTGTCAAACTATATTGGTTGTCATCAAATTTTAAAAACACGGTCAATATGTGTAAGTTGTCAACTATATTAAACACTATCATGATGTGGCAATCCACAGTATTAATCGTTGTCATGTGATAATGCAGATATATAATGGTTGATAGATGGTAACTCAGTTATGTAATAATGTCGATATATAATCGTTGTCACAAAAACGTAGATATATAATCTAGATACATGGTAAATCAGATATATAATCGTTGAGATATAATAACGCATGTATTAATTGTTGTCATAAAAATAAAACGCAGATATATAAATTTGCTATCCATCTAGGTGTAACTCGCTGTCATACACAACAACAAGCAAATAACCGTTGTCTATTAGATATTTATATTCAACGTTGTTTGTCTAATATTAAGATACAAATTCAAAGTTGTCTATTCACATTTTGGGGTAAAACGAATCAAGCAAAACCGAATTGGAAAAACGAATTCGGTAAAGGGAGAATGGTAAAACAAATTTGGCATAACCAAGTTGGCAAAACGAATTCGGTAAAGGGAGAATGGTAAAACGAATTTGGCAAAACCAAATTGGAAAAACGAAATGGGTAAAGGGCGAATGGTAAAACGAATTTGGAAATACCGAATTGGCAAAACGAGAATGGTAAAACGAATTTGGCAATATCGAATTGGCAAAACGAAATGGGTAAAGGGTGAATGGTAAAAACACAATCATTCTCAAGGTAAAAAAAACACAATCAATCTTATTGCTATTATTTATTAAATGTCTGGTATCGCTGCACCATAGATCTAATTTCTCTATCAATAGAATTGCTATCAACAATATTAGTTTGTTGTCCAAAATGGTGTTGTTATTACAATGGTTGTCATAATAAATGTAAAATCGTTGGTTTAATAAATGTAACAGTTCGCAGTCGAGGAGTAGTAAATTAGCATATTGATAAGGTATAAATTTGCAGTCTACTATGTCTAAAATTGTTTTCATACATAGAGAATAATAAGTTTTCATCTATAGAAATAAACACTCTATCATACAACAACGAAATCACTAACCAAAAACGTAGAGAATAAAAATGTTATCTCTATTACATTATAATGAAATCATTGTGAAAAAGAAATGAAATCCTTGTGCAAACGATAAGATATATAATCACTGGTAAATGTTAATGCATTGTTGGTAAGGTTCTACTAAAACGGAGCATCCAAACCACGTTTTTTGCTGGCAAAAAGAAGCACATAATGGTGGAGAAAAAACCATCAAAACGCAACACAGAAGGGCATTGAATGCAGTAAAAACAAACACAAAATTGCAGCATAAAGACACATGATCCATCCTAGTAAGATCCACCAAACGCAGTTAAAGGAGGATGAGATCGTAGCCGACAAAGGAGCCACAATTTCATTGGAGATGACCCACGTTTTTATTGAGATAAGAAGCCAAGAAATCGATCAAAGATGAATCACAGAGATAATCATTCAACCATGAATCAATCAACCACAGGTATAAGTAAGCAGTAGACAGTTGGGCAAAAATTTATCCTTCACTCATCATCCATGCACGGAAAAGCAAGGCATTAGAATCTATAGGTCTTTAAACACCGAAGTGACGATTGTCTATTCGACTCCTGGCTGACTACTCAGGCATGGACTGATGAACTAGGAATAAGGGCGGAAGATAAAGCACAATCTCTTCAAAACAATCAATAAAACCCACTCATATAATTTATTGAAATCGGAAATTGGGTTCGCCAAGGGAAATCCATTCAGAAAACAACAAGCAAGGGGATTACAATACCATAGGAAAGAAGGTGCAAGACATCACATGGAAATGAAATATTAAACCGAGCATAGAGAAATAACATGAGTAAATTTAATTTCATTTCAAGTAACAACTAACCGACGTACCTTATCCAAACGCGACTGCTCAATAGTTTATGTCTCGCGCGCGCTCCGTCCAGCTTTTGCTTGCTTATCGATGTGACGTCACCGGTACCTCCCAGTCAACGCTAGGGGTACTCTTCATCCCCCTAAGCCCCCTGATCTGCAAAGGGGCGACACACACTTTACCAGAGAACATCTAGCACCCATCTTGCCTCACACGGTCGAGCTACCACTCATTGCCTGAGCTGGGTATCCCAACTCCCACAAGATAAGTTCAATCAAGACAAAAATTTAGCGGTGTAACGTTACGCATAAAGATTAGATCCATACACCTCCTCCTCCATCTTTTTTATAGAGTTTTTAAGTGATTTCTTTCCCAAATTCCTATTTAATTTCTTTTTCATTAATTTAATCAGAAAAAAACCTTCCCCGCACATATGTCACCCATCCCCCTAGTTGCACCAGAAATTAATTTCATTAATTATTTAATTATTCCTACTTCCCTCACCCACCTAAAAGCATTCCTAAAAACGCTCCTTGGTGTCCCAAAATTCGCTTAAAAATCTTAAATGACTTACGCTTTACTAAATTCCTAGATGAGTTCATAATTAGAAGGTTCTTAAAGGCAATATTCCTTACTAAGTTAGACATTTAGCGTTTTCCTTACGTTTCCATTTTTCTTTATGTTTCCCCTTTTTCCCTTAGTTTCCTATTTCTTTTAAGTTTCCCTCTTTTCCCTTTTTAACTAAAACTCAAATTATCAAGTGTAGTAACACCACCTTTTACCCCTTTTTCTTTTTAATTAATAAAATTTAAGTAGCATATGTAAATAAAACAATCATTTCCCTTTTAAAATTTTAATCCCTCAATATAATTTGATTTTAATAAATTAATTGAATTTCTTACCTCCTTCTCGTTACATGTTTAATTATGATTAATTTTTTTACCACATGTGTCACTTAGACCGAGATTTTTAATTTCACTAGGTTGGGCGACATTTTTATTAGGGAATATTTTCTTTTTAAGTCTTAGTTGTCACATCATTCTTTTTAAGGTCGTTTAGGTTTAATTCACTTACCAGTTAAAATCGCGGTATGCCCTTCAGGAGGCACTAGGTACTCTAAGGGTGCCACTCGCCTCTTCCCATTTTCCTTGTGCGACGAGCCCTTCAGGATGCACTACGTGCTCCAAGGGTGCCACTCCCTTCTTGACTGACTTGGTAGACATCAAAAACCCATGGAGTCAATACTCCACCAGATGATCTTGTGGGAGACTAAGGGCCCCTAAGGAATAAGGCCCATGCCTTATTGCACGCCACTTAGAATCATCGTGAGCGACTGTCGTAGTCCGCCCTCACAGCATCGTGGGTCTTCTCGAACTAGGTAATCGTTAACCTACAACTCGAGCCATGGTGGGAGTGCTAGTAGGCTGTGGTAGGGTTGTTTTCCACACCTCTCCCTCAAGTCTCTATTTGTCATGCATGACCCCGCTACTCCACATGTGAGTCTGGTCGGCAAGCTATCATCAGCCTGCATCCATCAACGAATTTCAATAATCAATCATCATAACATCTAATCATATGTACATGCATCATATCAATAAAATTCAAACCCAACAATCCTCTCCCTGACTTGATCCAGAGTCCAAGTGGTTTCATTGATGCCTATGCATCCTCAATGTCCAAAGTCCTACACACTCAGGAGAACCCAATCAATAGCACATGTCTATGTAAATACAACAAAATAGAATATCATAAAGTCCATCATATCTCATAATCGTACTCAAAATGACCAACAGTATAATAACCCGGATCACTTGCAAGCAAGTGTCCTCAAAGAATAATTTCACTCCTTGCGTGCAAGAGAGGGATGTTACATACACCCCCTCTTGGTCTAAAATTTGTCTCGAAGTTTCACAGTATATAAGTGCTGAAATATAGTGTATCACAGTATCATAAGTATATCCATCAAATAAAAATGGAAACCGTTGACTCATAACATATGTGTCCTCCCAAGTCATCGAGTGAAAACTAGATTTGCCCACTGGACCTTGTCCTGATCTACTGTTCAACATCGTAGTTGTTGAATGCGATGGTCCAAGATGCGGATTGGCTCAGCCATGAGTGCACCCTCATCCGATACCTGCAAGGTACTCAAGTCCAAACATGTGGAGGATCACTAACATAATGTCTCAATCAGAGACATGAAAGACATCATGCATATGCCTCAAGTATCAGGCAAGGCTAGTCAATTTGCCATGACCCTCTCTTTTCCACAATTTTGCAGGATCTCATGAACCTAGGAGAAATTTTATCACCCCTTCCAAACTTGATTGAATTCTTATGCAGTTTCACCCACAAGAAAACTCGATCGCCAACATCGTAACTACGGTTGACACGATGTGCATCAACATAACTCTTCTTCCGATCCTACGCTTCCTTGATCATTTGTCTTATAGTTTCCATTTGATCTTCCATTTCTTGGTCCCAACTCAAAGGCATATGAAACGATCTCCTGTAAAGAAACTCGGAAGGAGCCATCTTAATGGTTCTTTGATAACTATTGTTATATGTGAATTCTACCAGTGGAAAATTTTTTCCCAACACTTATGTTAGTCCATCACATACATACGTAACATTTCCTCCAATATTTGATTTGTTTGTTCGGTCTCCCCGTCTGTCTCTGGGTGATATGTAGTACTAAGGTTAAGTTAGGTTCCTAATGCCTCTTGGAAACTAGTCCAAAATCCTCCAGTAAACACCGATCCTCGATCAGATATAATCCTCTTAGGCACGCCATGTAGCCTCAGAATGTCACTAATGAAAACTCTAGCTATGTCATGTGTGTGATACGTTGTATGCACAGGAATAAAATGAGCACTCTTGGTCAAAGTTTCGACTACCACAAAAATCGAGTCAGGTCTCCTTGTCATCAGTGGCAATCCAACAATGAAATCCATTGAAATGACCTCCCATTTCGATTCCAGAATAGTGTGTGGCTATTGTAATCTTGTTGGATGTCTATGTTCAACCTTCACCTACTGACATTCTAGACATCTTTCCATGTAGTTGACTATGTATGCCTTCATCCCTTTCCAAAGAATAAGGGTTTAAGGTTTTCCCTCATCTTCATAACTCTTGGATGAGCCATGTATATTGCTCTGTGAGCCTTGTTTAGGATCACAATCCTCAACTCGTGGTTCAGTGGCACATAATTCGACCTTTAAATCTCAATGATATGTTGTTGTCCATATTAAATCCTTCAAATTTTGGTATCATCATTGTGTTTTGTCTAATAAAATCCTTGTCCTCTTTGTACCAGTCATCATCGCACTGTAAAGTTATAATATTTTCATGTAGATTCGTCTGAAGAGGAAATCACCTAAAATGTGTGTGGTCTCCGACTCAACGCATCCGCCACACTATTCATTGTCCCTTTTATGTAATAAATCTTGAAATAATACTCGCTAAGTAATTCCGACCAACGTCGTTTTCACGTGCTCAAGTCCCCTTGCATAAAGATGTGTTGTAATCCACAATGTTCTATTTTTTTGTTCCATTTCTGTGCAATAAGGTAGTGTCTCCAAACCCTCAAGTCATAAACAATGGATAACAACCCCAATCGTGTGTCGCATAGTCCTCCTCATGCCTTCTCAACTTTCTTGAGATGTAAGTGATCACTCGATCGTCTTACATCAAGACTCTGTCTAAGCCTTCCTTGGATGTGTCAATGCATACCAAGAAGTCCGCATCCATGCCAGGGACTTCATTATCAGTGTCGTTGTCAACATCTCCTTGGGCCTCCGAAATTCCTAAGAGCATTTCTCAGTCCAAACAAACTTCTTGTTATTCTTCTGCAATTCCGTAATCGAATTTGTTATCTTGAGAATCCCTCGACGAATCGTCGATAGTATCCCGCTAAACCCATGAAGCTACATACTTCCAGGACATTCATCGGCATAGGCCATTCCATAATATCCTTGACCTTTGTTGGATCCGTGTCGATACCTTCGTCGGAGATGACATGCCCTAAGTAGTGAATCTTTGATTGATAAAACGAGCATTTAGACAAATTCCCATAAAATTTGTTCTCTCGCATACACTGTAGTACCAAGCGCAAGTGTTCATCATGCTCCTTCATCATCCAAGAGTAAATCTAAATATTGTCAATGAATACTTGGACAAAGTTGTCCAAGTATTCACGGAACACCCCATTCATCAAACTCATAAATACCCTTGGGGCGTTCGTCAGTCCAAACAGTAAAACAATAAACTCATAATTTCCAAACCTCATCTTAAAGGCGGTCTTAGGGACGTCATCCTCCTTGATTCGTAACTAGTGATACCCTGATCACAAGTTGATCATTGAAAACACTATCACACCTTTCTTCTGATCGAACATATCATCAATCCTTGGAAACGAGTACTGATTCTTGATCGCTTCCTTGTTCAATTGACGATAGTCAATGCAGAGTCTCCACGACCCTTCCTTATTCCGTATGAAGATAACCAACACACCCAACGGTAACACACTTGGATGTATAAGTCCCAGGTCTAGAAACTCCTTCAGTTCCATTCTCAACTCCTATAACTCCAAGGTAGACATCCGATAAGGCATTCTTTCTATCGGCTCAGTCCCCAGTTTTAGGTCTATGGTAAATTCCAATTCCCTCTCTAGCGACATCCAAGGGAATTCTTCCAGGAAGACATCTACAACTCTCTCACCACCAGAAGGTGTTCTAGACCTGCTTCTACTCCCTTCTCATTTAACGCAAGGATCGCATAAATCTTACATCCCTTGCGCATGCTCTTCCGTAGATGCAAGGAAGAGATGAACCTCAAGGAAACTCCCTAGTTCTGACCTAAAATTACACGTCTTTGTCCCTCATCATAGACCGAGATCAATCATTTTGTCTTACAGTTGAGTATCGCCTCATGCGATTCCAACTAGTCCATATCGATCACGACATCATAATATCCTAAGATCATGATGTACAGGTTGGACCTAGTGGCAAACTCTCCCAGGTTAAGCCTACATCCCATAACCTTCCCTCCAACCTTTTGTTTGGCTCCAGAAGCCATTTCCACAAAGCTAAACTCATCCTGTTCGACTTCCTTTACCTTAATACTTTTTAGTGCTACACAGTCGACTAGTGCTCTACCTAGTAGTTATTCACTGCTACATGAATTCGATGGGCCTTGCCCAAATTTCCCACGGTAGTGGGTCCAGTTGATCTAGATGCTCTAGTCCTCTCCACTGGGAAGTCATGCTAGTAATGTGGCTCCCCACATTCCAACACACTTTCTTTGATCCAGTATTCCTAGTACTCAAAGTAGAAGTTGGATCCTAACACTGAGGCCAACACAAACTTGTTTCCGTTAAGTTTCTCGATAAAAGGTGCAGAGCATATCGAAGTAGGTCCAAAAACATGCCTCGTACTCGAGCACTGTATGACCACCCTGTCACAAGGCGTTGAACTCGTTGAGTTGACGCTCAACAAATTCCTCAGAAAGATAACTCTCTTCGAACAATTCCTCAAATAGTTCCCATGACACATCTTCGATGACCATGTTCAATTGCGGCAGGAGCATATTCCATCATAGAAGAGTGCTCCCCTTCATTTGAAGACCACCATGCGAACCTTCATGTTGGGGGTATAGTTGCGAAGTGCAGGAACCTCGCCATATTCTCCAACCATGCCTCAGTGGCTGCACCATCCAGGGCACCCAAGAAATATGGAAAATTGACCTTCTCGAGTTCATGGTGAATACTAATGGTACTGGTTGGGCGCGTTGTGGACCCTCAGGGGTACAGGCACCCTGGCCTCATCTCAACACAGATGGTGAATCAAGGCCTCTGAAAATCTCTGGAAGGACCTTGTCAGACCATTTTCATGTAAAATTCTAACCTTGTACAATGTCTATTGTAAATAGATATTTAGAAAAGAACAGAAAAGATACAATGGCCAATACAAACATTACACAGAGATTTTTCCCCTAGAAACCCAAACAGAGAAAACCAACATATATTATATTCATTCATTTTTGTTACATTGTTTACAATACAATATACATATAGGAGCTAGCAGCATCCAAAACCCTAACCCAATGACCTGGATTAGTCCAAAACCCTAACTCCCTAACCGAAAATAGAAAACCATCGGCAAAACCCATGTGCCGAAAAAACCACCTAAATACATGACACGTTTCCCGAGGTAAGTGTCACATTTCCCGAGGTAAAAGAAAAAAAATCCGGGGGTGATGCCCTCGAACCCCCTCTGCGCGCCCGACGCATACACTCAAACACTACTACTCCTGCAAAGAATATAACACATACCCAACCTTCTCCCACTTGTTGTTTTCTTTGCATACAGGGGGTTACAGGGTTACATAGTCAAAAATCCACGGCAACAATGCCCATGGATCCTCTACACCAAGATAACTTCTCAGTTCTCATAGATTTTGTTAATGAGTCTGCAATATTCTTCAAAGTCTCCACCTTCATCAATGATACTTTCTTTTCTTCAATC
>JASDQU010283669.1:0-14554 GCA_032191745.1 Picea mariana
TCCTTTAACTGAAGGGGGGGGAGGGTCTAGAATGAAACAAATCCAGGTGGGCCCCATCTCAATGCGGCTTCACCTCATTGCGTCCAAACTCCCCCTCTGCAAACATTTACCACCTATCAGTGTTACAATTCACCAACACCCTCTACAAGTTCAATGTCACGACCCTATCATCATGTCCCATCCATCTAACCGTTACAGGTCATATCTTTCTCGTTCACCTTCCAATCACTAGTACACACGTAAACCAAAGGTACACTTAAGACGGCCTTCATCCTGCACTCTCATGCTCTAAATGACCCATTGGCCATTTATGACTGGCCACATACCTGTTTTCCATCTGACCTATCCTTTTTCACCAAAATGGATACCCGTCCACTCAAATTCAACCCCGTTTCGATCACCTCCCATTCCATTCACATTCCCTGTGTATCAAGAGATTCATTTTCCTCCACCTTTGCAATCCCTCATCCATCCACATCCATTACCACTAACATTTTGTTTGAATTGCAGGTACTCTTCAAAGCAATGGCGCCAAAATCCAAGAAAGAAGAAGCCGCGGAAAATCCTTTCCTCCCACCTCCTTCGACCTCGAAAAGATCCCATTGGCCGACAAAGATCATCTGATATCAAACACAATGTGCGAAGTTGACTTCGTGGATTTGCATTCATGGGTCAAAGACACTTTCTTAGATCAGAGCGACGAAATCAGGCTCTGTGAGTCTGATCTTCCTTTATATATTTTCCCCCAAGTCCATCATTTCCCTAAATTTTCCCTTAAATTCCAGGCTCATTACCTTCCCAACCAGAGAGCCATAGTCTCGTCATTAGGAGAAACTTTGTTCTTCATCACACCAGAGGCCATTTATCAGATGATGCAAATCCCTAGAAATGAATCTGCCTCCCCATTCAATCTCAAAATCATAACAGAGTTATACCAGAAATTATCTTTTCCTCAGAGAGCCTAGATATTTGAATTTTTCCTCCCACAGGATGCTCAGTTCCCCAAATCAAATCCCCCCGATCCTTCCTCCCTGTTCTCAAAAAAGGGAAACCAAGTCATTTCATCACTCTATTGTCTGCTTGGTTATTTTTCAGACGCATGGGTGGATGAGCCTATATTGGGTTTCCTGTCCATTTTCTCTACCAAGGAAAAATCCACCACTCAGTTCGACTACATCACTTTCCTAGCAGAGAACATTCACGAGCAGTTTTCACAGTTCGCCACAGAGGGCATGTTTCGGTACTCATCCATCCTAGCTTATATGTTCATCTTTTTTCAGGCGGATAGGTTCTCTTTCTCAATGTAGAAGATGGACAAGGAAGGAAAACCTCAAGCAGTCACATTATGGATGTCGCTACTTAGGAGAAACTCCATTGAGTTCACTTTTAAACAATTCATTGAATTTTTTTATCATCCAGTTCTAGGCATGCTTAGTGGAAGACCTGATACGATAATAAATGAAGAAATTCAAAGAGTTCTGCACCTTTCATATATGGAAAAGACTGGAGAATGGTTTCTATACCAAAATCACACAAAAATCAGAGTGTATGGGTGCGAACTAGCTCCATACAAGTTACCTAAGTATGTGCTTGTTCGAATATTTGCACTGGAATATGTTTGTCAGATGATAAAATCAGATGACATCCATTTTGTGTCTCTGAATAAAAAATAGCAAATGAGTATCAAAGGACAAATAGGCCCATTTATCTGCAATAGTCGAGCTGTTGGGGAAGAGGCAGACAAATTATTGAAGGAGATGAAATTCAGCACTATATTTATTTGGAGATATGACCCCAATGGGATTATTGTAGAGATGAGGTCCAAGAACAAAATTTCACCCTATGCTTGCACCCTCAAGCTAGAAATCGAAAAATATATGAACTAGACAGAATGGGAAGTAAATACTCTGGTAGATACAGAGCCACAGGAATCTTTTTCAGTATCTATCTCACTAACTACCACTCCAAGGGCACCCAATGAAAAAAGACCAAGAAAGCATGATTCACCTTCAATCACTGAGGTATCAGCAAAAGAATTCTGGGTATACAGCAAGAAACCCAAAACCACTCATGCTACTCACATGTCTGGTGAGGAAGAGCCCTACTCTGCCACAGTGATTGAGAGAAGACAGCAGGTGGTGTCAACTTCTTCTTCAAAGAAGCAGACATAAATAGCTGTGACTACCCAAACTTCACAAGGTTCTGTACCCCTAGGCATTTTTGAAAAATATGAAATGATTAAAAAGAAGAACCAGACACTGACCAATAACACCTACTCTCAGTTTTGGAAGAAAACTTCCACAACACAGCACAGACTATTGTCATGATTTGACACAGAGAAAGGTAGAATGCATCTTTTCATTTCTTCAAGCACAAGTGCCTCAACCCAAAGAAATCACTGATTACAAGAGGTCAACTATTGTTTTTGACACCAAACAAGTACATCCAGCTGATCAGATGGACTTGCACAGACAGACTGGACAAATTTTTTTCTCCACATTAGCACATGCTTCCGCTACAACATCAAAGTTACAGGTGTCTTTAGGCAATGTTCAGACCCAATTGAAGTTGGAGAAGATATCCTCTTTTGCAAAGGATAATAGAATAAAATCCTTAGAGGAGTTGGTGCTCAAGATCGGGTATGATCCCTCGAATGTTAAAGCAGCAGAGGAAATGTTGAAGAAAAATAATGATGACATTGCATCTTTGAGAAAACAATTGAAATTTCCACCAACAGAGGATTCACAAGCTAAAGAGGTAGCTGAAGCAGAAAACGAGAAAGAAGAATTGTTGAAGCTTATCATGCAACAGAACGCACAACGCAGAGAAATGGAGATAGAGTTGGAAAAATTATTGAAAGAAAAGGAACAAATGAAACCAATGGAAGTCATTCCATTGAGTGTATTTCCCATTGCATAAGTAAGTACAACAGTAGTTCCAACAACCACTACAGCAGAAATTCCATCAACAGCCCCATTGACAGCACTGGAAAAAACTGTGGAGTTAGCAAAATCCATGGAGGAAATGACTCTGGAGGGAACAAAGATCAATAGGTTGAAAATGGAGATTGAAAATCTATAGGAACTCAAGTCTTCTTTCCAAACAAGATACAATGTTGAGAGATAGCTGTTAGAGAAGCTCAAGCATGAAATAAAATAGCTCTAGAAACAAATAGTGGCAGGCAAGACATTAGCAGAGGCTAAGGAAAACATATGGACAAATATTGAAAAATCCATAAATGAAATTTGGCCCATGGTGCAAATCATGTTCGAGCAACATGATCTGGTGTTAAAGAGTAGGAAATCCATTGACAGGATAAGAACAGAGCTAGGTGAGATGCCCTCAGTGGCCAATGAGATCATCAAGTTTCTAAACTCCAAAACCAAAGAAGAACTGGAAGAATTGAAATTCGAAGACAAAACATAGACTATCCTCGAAGTAAAAAGAGTATTGACTAAAAAGGGATTGATGTTACAGTTGGGGGAAAAGGCTCAGAACATGGAAATTGGAATTCAAAGATTTTTTAGGAAGATTGAATCCTTACAGAAAAAGGGTCTTCCTGATCTACGTGTCCTAAATGATAAACTAATGACTCTGTCCGATTACAAGCAAAGGATCGTCACCATTTCCAAAGACAGTTCTAAGTTTTCAGGGATACAGGAAAGCATCATGGGCAAAGAATTCTTGGAGACTCTGCAGCATGACCTAAGCATTCAGAACGAGATCAAGTATGTCTTCAACATCAAGCCGACTTTTGCTAAATACACCGAGATGGATGAAGTTTACCACCGGTTATTGAAAGTTACCATCCCAAGCACACAGAGATGGGATGAGTTGTGCAATTTGATTGAGTAAAGGTAAAGCATCATTCATCTCAACATCCATCTCAGCGTCCAACGCAGTTGAAGTGAAACGAATGAATCAACAACGGTCTTCCCCAAAATCAGCATGAGAGTTTCAACACATCATCATCAGTTACTACATTTCTGCATCTTGTTATATTAGTTAGTTAGACTTAGACTCTTTCACGTCTTGTTCATTAATGATAGGTTCCTTGTAACTTTTCTTATAAATATTTCTCACTTATAAGTAGGAAGGGTTGTTGATATTTATGCCCGAGCAAGCTCTAGTTGCTGTAATTTTTATCAAGAAGTTATTCCAGTAATACAAAGAGAAGTTTCATAGGATTCCTACGTGTCCATTGTTGGTGAAGTTACCTTTGTCTACATACAAGTTTTTTCTTTTTCAGTGATCATATTGTCTTTCTAAAATCTAATATTTAAAGGAAGTTAAAGTTGCATAATTTAGTATTGTGTACTCTGTTCTTAATCTTTTACAGATTTAAATGTTTTTCCTCTGATGTTATAACAAAGAAATTCTTAAATGCTTTTTTGTTTTAACTGATATCTCACCTTTTCAGCAATACACCATTTTTATTTCTAAAGAATATAACATTAACACTATCTCGCCTTGTGAAACGAATCTTGTAGCATTGTCTTTAACTTCTATCTTTTAAACACAGACCCCATATCCCAATGGAAGAATAATTGATATTCATCCACTTCATTCAAAATCAATACAAACAACTCGGTTATATTCTTTCTAACTAGCCTAAAATCTTTGAACACTCAAACAAATCTAGCACTCACAGAGAGATCCCTCTCTGAAACTAGTAGGGCTAGCTTCCAGTTTCGAAGTGGTTGGTTAAGGTTACCTCTGATAAGTTTCTTATTACCTCATAACAACCTCTGGGAATTTACAGAGTGATAACAGACTCCACCTTTCATGTCCTGAATCCATATATATCTACCTAAAAATCCTACTAAGAGGGTAAAAAAGGGTGAAAATGATAGAAATAATTTACCATTTTTGGCAGCAAGTTCAGATCTTGAATGTCTCCACTCCATGGCATGGTCGTTGTGGGATAGTGGTTGGATAGGGCCTCCTCTATCACTATGGTTTGGAGCTGTGATGTTATTTGTCTCTGTCGAATGAGGCTATTGGGTCTCCCTCTATCGAATGACGCAGGTTCTATAGGGCCTCCTCTATCACCGTGGGTCGGAGTTGTGAGGTTTCTTTGTCTCCATTGTCGTCGGATCCTCCTCTATCGAATGAATTGGGTTGTATTTTGTTTTGGCCTCTATTGAATACACACGGGATCTAATATGTTTTGTTGTTTTTTAAGTTTTGTATTTTGTTTTTTTATTTTATGCTTTAATATAAAAAAAATAATGTATATTATATAAATAATATATTATAATCAATATACATTATATATATATATATAACCTAACCTTAATAACCCACATAAAAATGATGATGAAGATGATGATGATGACAATGACGATGACGATGATGATGATGAAGATGACGATGACGATGAATATGATGACAATGACGATGAAAATGACAATGTTGATTATGGTGATGACAATGATGACGACAATGACAATGTCTATGAAAACGACATTGACAATGACTATGATGGCAATGACAATGATGAGGAGGAGTACGACAATGACAATGTTGATTATTGGTGGTGACAATGGTGATGATGATCATGAAAATGATGAAAATTATCACGACAATGACAATATTATGATGATCATGAAAATGGAAATGTTGATGATGTTAACAATGATGATGACGACAATGATGATGATGATGATGACTGGGATAATTATGATGAATAAAATGATGACGACGATGATGATAATGATGACAATGATGATGACCACAACAACAATGAACAAGACAACAATGACCCTATAAAAATTAGCATTTGAAGTCATTAAAGGTGAACATTCCCTTATTACTTCATTGTTTTGATATATGATGATTGTTCCTTTTTATATGAAKAAAAAMTAACSATTATTCCTTTTATCAATTCCKTGTATGATTATKMCTAAGGGHACTAAAGRGATKMTAAMCTAATACCTCCATGGTAAATCTATYAGTATCCARCCATTAGTTTTGAAGCTACATTAAAACTTCAAGGAAGAGAGGGTTTTGTAAACCTTGGCTCTCCTATATTTGTCTTGAAAACCTAAGTTCATTCTAGGAGCATAAGTTGAAATATGATGCTAAGCCAATTGAAGGACACTGGAAAAAAAAAATTGAAATTAACACACTTTGATCATTAGGGAAACACATCAACCTATCAAAGTGAATGTTAGTTTGTATATTAAACAACATATTTCAATGTTAGTCTTCTTGGAGTGATAGTTTGAACTTCATCATATGCTTAAATTCATATGTTTAGTGGATAAAGGGGCCTCCTTGTGCACTATGTCCTTGTTAACCTAGTTGAAACACATTGGATCCCCCACTCTCATTCCACCAATGAATGAGTTTCAAGCCCTTGACAATAGATTTTATAAACCAACAAGTATTCATGTGCCTAATCTCCCAATTGATTTTGTTGGTAAACTTTTCTTGATTGATGTCTCAACCATGACCAGTATATCATATTACAATATCCTCCATGGACATGATTACATCTATGTAATTAATGATATGGTATATTCACTCTTTCATGTCATGAAATTCCCTAATGTAGGAACCATTGTCACCATTGATTGGATCAAATATTATGATCCCTCACAATGTCCAACACCTAACATCCTCACCCATTCTATCACTCACATTGATGCAATGAACTATGTGACCACTTCCATCACTTATGCCACATTGACTTCCATTGAGTGTGAGCCAATAGATCTAGAATCGCCTCCTCACCACTTAGACTTGGAGGTTGGTTATATTTGTTCATTCTTGGGAGTATCTAATTTGGTCCACAAGTGTAACAAAGATTCCCAGCCAATGGTATGGATTGCTTGGTGCAAGTAAAAGATGAAATGTGTACAAGTGTGAATGCTTAAAGTATGGTTGTTTATTTTCCTTAACATTCAAATAACAAAGATAAAGCAATATGAGTGAAACAAACCTTATGTGGTAGCTTCCTTGTGAACTAGTACTTGTTTGTAGTACAAAGGGAGGTAGATCCACACATGTCTATTTTGCAAACACACGACGCGACATGAGCAACGTCAAGAATTTTCACCAATGCTAGCTAAAAATTCAAATAATCATCAATGAAAAAACCAGTTACTATGTATCTACCAAAAAAATCGTCATTGTCTTAAAAAATCAACAACCTAACAAGTTGTAGCAATGACGCATACTCTTGCATCCAATCGAATCGGGCCAGAGGCCCTTTCCATTAACAACACTGAGTTATCGACATAAAGAGAGTAACTGTGTGCTTTTAAAGTGTAACTGGTAATGTAGGTTTTACCACTATTATAACTGATCCAGTGACTATATACCAACCAAAACGACTTCCATACAACCAAATAGGCGATCCCATCAACAATTACACAATCATCCAATCAAAAACTGAGTCGTTAAATGACAGGCCAGGCTAGTCTTCTTAAACAATTTCCAAAGTGGAGGGCCAAGGTTGTTTCATAGTCAACACGGGGAGAGTAGAGAATTAATGTATATATTCTATATGCATTATTCTAGAACATGAAAGAAAAATGAAGAAAGACTGACAAAAGCTTAAAACTTGCATCAACCAAATTGTGTACTTTGAAAGAAAATTAGGGTTTATGGTTTACATGATGAATTGATGATGGAAAAAAGTTGGTGTGTTAGTCAAATTTGAGTCTGGAAACCCTCCCATATCATTAAGGCGTGTGAATAGTCTATCCATGAAAAATTTCAATGCATACAGAAATTGTTTGAAAAAATTTCAACGTTGGCCCTGTTAGGGTTCTATGATATAGTCATCTGGTTTCTAGTTACCTATTGGGAAATTTTTCTCTGATCATTTTGAGAATTTCTTCATCATAAGAAGCTCAAGATTAATGATCCATTGATGTATCTTATGTGTCAAATAGGTGTCCAGGCATATCCAAATTTGTTGTGCGATGATTTGAACTCTTGAATGTGAAAATGTCAAAAGTTAGCTTTCGGCAGCTAAAGGTCAGTTTTCAATGTGTTATAAGCTGCCGAAAGTTCTCACTTTCGACAACTAAAAAGGTAGTTCTGGGGTGTTCTTAGCTTCCTAAAAGCACAGAATTTTTCTAGCGGTTAGCCTGTCCCCTCAAACCGCCATCATTACACATGTCATGATGATTCTAAATGCCACTGAAATCGTGTATGAGGATCATTTGTCACAATATGAGATGTTCTATTATGATTTTAATTGATGTTTTGAGAAATTATTAAACCCTAAGATATCATATCTGAAATCCTTACTGTCATTTCAGGAATATGCCATCATCGAAAATCATTTGTCATTATCAAATCCACCCAGCAAACCATATGGCGTTCTTTGTCTTGAATGAGCATTATATTTTCTAGTCTGTAAATTGTTCATTTCAAATGTTTCCATTCCAACCACTAGTCTACCTCACGCAATTTTCCTCCATCTAACTTCCATTTCTTCCTACATCAGCATTGATCTTCCACTCCAACCCAATTTTGGTTGTTTGCAGGTATTAACGTTTGTTGCAGATGGCCAGTGGAGGAAATTTTCTCAGGAAGGTGTTGAATGATGTCTTATATTTGGAATCTGATCCTGAGATTTTCCAGATGTTTAAAGAAGTAGGTTGTTACAGGTATTGTGAGAAATTGTAGGGGTATCACCAAGGTGTTGTTGAAGCCTTTGCTCAAATATTTGATGGAGAAAAAGTAATCTTGGGACCAATGGTAATGCAAATTGATGAGGCCAGTGTTGTGGCAGCAACAGAGATGCCTAGGCAAGGTGAGAGATGGTTTAAAACAACTTTCACTAAGGATATTGAGTTCAAGTCTTACCTTAAGCTTGATTTTCAAAGAATTATTTGGCAGAAGGATGTTCCCAGGTCTTACCTAGAGGAGAAATGGCAGCATTTGCTTAAGGAAATTCAAGTGTACATCACTTGTGAGGGTAGATATGGTAGAGTCATGTTCTATCACTTCAAACCGATGAATCATTTTACAGGCAAGTGTCCTCTCAATATACCCCATTACCTTCACAGGAGCTTGACTAAGATGTCAGACCAAGTTCAAGCTAATCCTAATAAGGTGCACATTAGGCTTTTCCATCATGGCCTCATAAAGCTTATAGTGATGGAGGAACTCCAGAGAAGAGAGAAGACATGGGATTATCTCCTATTCTGGGGAGAATTCGGGCAAGAGATCCATCCCAAGGACAAGAAGACACCTACAAAGAAGTCCTCTACACCCATGAACAATAAGAGGAAGAGAAGGGATTTGTCACCATTTCAGATAGAACAACCAAACCCTTCACCTAGGTCTAAGAACGCAAAAAATAATCTTGAGTTTGATCAGGGACTAGAGGGCCAGAGCGGTGTTGTTGAGAAAAACGTATTAAATTTTACATGCTTAGATTCTAAATCTGAAACACCCATGGAGGAGAGAGGGGAAAATGAAGTTGAAGCTCCATCCTTGGAGGTACCTGAGACATCAACTAAAAAGAAGATCAGTAAAGCATCCAAAATTCAGAAACTGAAAGAGGAAGTAGAAGAGCTTAAGTTGTTAGAAAGAGTCATCGAATCTCAAAATCAGGCTATGAAAAGGACATCTGATGAGGCAAGAGACTCATTTGAAAGGTTATCTAAAATGTGTGTAAAGGAGTTGAAGAAGAATAAGAAATTGCTCAAGGAGAATCATAAGCTGCATAAAATGGTTAGATGTTTAAGGATCAAGCTAATGCTTAAAGATCCTAACACATCTTGATCTATAATCTCTAGTAGAAGCTGCTATGAACCTGGACAAAGATCCTGAAGGGTAGATAGATCGAAGAAATTTCATTTTTTGCAATTTTGAAAACGACTTCAAAGACCTTCAGTTTCGGCAGCTTAACAGAATTTGAAAAAGCAATGTTAGCTGCCAAATCTCGGGGCTTTCGACAGATTATCCTACTCTGTTTCAGGCACGTAAGCTACCGAAAGTGAAAACACATGCAGAACGTTAGTATTTTTTCCCAGATAGAATATTTTTGTTTCCAAATCATTTGAGAAAGGTTTCAAATGAATTATAACTTTAAAATGGATAAAGATCATCCTATTTTTTAGGGTTTAGTGGCAAATACAAAGGATAAAAGGCTCAAAATTTATCCTATTTTTTGTTGAAGATTTGCCCAAGTGTCGGAAAAGGATATTGAGTTGTCTTGTCATCACCTAGAAGATTGTTGAAGATGTCGAAGATTGTTGAGGACTACCAGATTAGGATAAGGGCTTGACCCCTTAAGATAGGACTTGATCCTACTCTTGTGAAACTGTTTTGATTATGTATTATTTTTAGTATTTCAGATCCTCTTTGATAGGATGTTAGATTTTGATGTAAAGGATATAAAGCCTATGATTTCAAAGTAATATGGGGTTAGAATGATAGGGAAGGATGGCATGGAAATTTCCCCATCCATTGTTTCAAAGACTGTAAGTGACTGTTATGGATGAATACAAAGGCATTATATTTCCAGATTCTTGCGTGTTAAGGTGAAGTTTTTCCCTGATGTAACTTGTTATTTTCCTATTTCACATGCTTTTTCTTTCTGTATTGTTTATGAGAAGATAATGTGCATGATTTGTTCTTAACACCCTGTGTTGGCTCGAAACAATATTTATGTTTTCTTCCAAGTTTGAAATGTAGAATTCAGATAAGATCTTCTTTGCATTTGAAATGAAATTCGATCTATTCTTCTTTTCCCATTTTATAAGCTCAAAGGATCAACTAACATGATTACCCTGCCTGGTTACATTTTGTCTCAGTTATTCATTCATCTATCATCTTAACCTCTTGACTCCATTTTTTCCCAATGGCCCTTTTCTACTGTCTCAACCAAAAAACTCTAAACACAAACCTCGTACCCTTATAACTAGCCTAACATCCTATACAAACAAAGATAAATCTGATAGAGAGATCCCTCTCTGATTCTTGGATGGATAGGTACTAGACTCAAAGTGGTTTTGTGGTTACCCCTGCCGATTTCCTCCTCATCCTGGGAAATTACAGGGTGATAACAGGCCCCATTCACAGGTCATTGTTGTCGATATCTAGTCCTCGTACAATTTATGTTCCTTGTTCCTTGTTTTTTGTTCCTCATTCCTTGTTCCTTGTTCCTGTTTCCTCATTCCTTGACCATGGTGTAGTCCCCAAGATCCATTATTTTTGTACAAAACATACTAATGGCATAAAATGTCCCACGCAAAGGCCAAATTAATATCTGCTGCATAAGTCTTTTGTATTTTTTCAAGGACTGTGTAACGAATCTCAATTCTAAGAAGATTCAAATAGGACCTAAGAAACTTAAGTTCTTTCCTTAACCATGGGTGACATAACACTATCATTCAATAGTCAAATTGTTACATTTCATTGTCATACATCATGTGTACTAATCCCTTAAGCCACCACAAAGGAAACATACAAAGAGTATTTGTCTTATGAACAAGAGATGGTACTATCCATTTTGAGGTTTTGCATAGAGATTGTTCTTATAGAATACAGTACATTTCACCATAATATAATCCCTACACTCCTTGCAAACCATGTAACACCATTCAAATTAGACACAAGATTCTTGCGACGAATTAGATATACTATCGACAAACTTTTTTCATTGATAGTATAGCTAATTCATCGCAACATTATTTACATTCGTCTCTCTTGCGACGATATCAAATGATTCTTGGATTCATTTCATATTTGGTTTATCAAATTGAAATTAAAATTTGATACTTTGCAAGCTAGCTAGACCTTGAGTCAAATACAAATATGAAATTTGAATCATTAACATATCTACTAGAACATATGACAAATAGGGTTTATGGTTTCCATGATGATATGATGATGGAAGAAAGTGGGTGTGAGAGTGAAATTTGAGTCCATAAACCCTCCCATATCGTTAAGTCATGTGAATAGTCTATCCAGGTCAAATTTCAATGCATACAGATACAGTTTGAAAATATTTCAATGTTGGCCCCATTCACATGTCATTGTTGCCCGCCTCTAGTATTTTTATCGTGTCGATTAAGAAATCAATGAAAAAGAGGGATTTTTCATCACAAATATGACAAAGATGCATTGTATATACATTAATGTAGAACCTGAAAGAAAAATGAAGAAATACTGATGAAAACTTAAAATTTGCGTCCACCAAATTGTGTACTTTGAAATAAAATTAGGGTTTATGGTTTACATGATGAATTGATGGTGGAATAAAGTGGGTGTGTCAATCAAATTTGAGTCCAGAAACACTCCCATGTCGTTAAGGCATGTGAATAGTCTATGCATGACAAATTTCAGTGCATATATAAATTGTTTGAAAAAACTTCAACGTTGGCCCCATTCACAGGTCATTGTTGCTAGTGTCTAGTCCTCTTACAATTTATGTTCCTTATTCCTTGTAAAATTTGTTCTACATTACACACATCCTATCATCTAGTACTGAAAGGGTGTATTTCTATGGAGTTGATTAAGAAATCAACGAAAAAGAGGGACTGTGTACTTTGAAAGAAAATTAGGGTTTCAAAAAAATTTCTATAGAAATGAAAAACACATTCATCGAAACTTCGTTGATGCATGAAATACCGTGACAACAATATTGATGAAATATTATACGATCATGATGGTATAAAAATGAAATATCTTCTCTTGGTTTCAATAACAATTTATCCTCTACTGAACAAGGCCAACCATGTGAAGGTGGAAGCTCATATGGCCCCTCCCCTCCCCCTCACATCACTCTCAATTGATCCCAAAAACCCAATCTATAAAATAGAAAATAATTGAAATCAATGTCCTATTAAGATTCATGCATATAAACTACAAAAAAAAAAAATAATGAAGGTACATGAAATTATGTGTTTTTAAATGATATTTTTATTCTACCACGTACTTTAGTATATTGGCAACTATTTTCAGGTTTCAAATAATAATTAAACAACATGTAACATAGGATATAAAAATATCGAATAAAAATTAAAAACATGTAATTAACCCATGACATTATAAGTAAATTATTTTAAGAGAATAATTCATAAAAAATAAAATATTATATAGTCATGTGCCTAATCCAACCTCAACATTTGTGTAATAATCCTTATTCTGTATCTTGATCTTCTTCATCAAACTCGACATTTGTATCATCATCCGGTTCTAAAACGATGTTGAAAGGATTGATGATATCATCATCGTCATCAATGTCATTTTCGAGCATATTTTCATTGACATCATCATCAAGAATTGCAATATTTTCTCCTATGCCTGGATCATGATCTTTTTCATCTTCTACATCTGTCAACCCTCCATGATCTTCTAGCTCTGCCTGATCTGTCGAACAAATGACCAATCCATTTCACTTGGAACATTTGAGTAAAAGACATGTTCACATTGGCTTGGAAAAACATAGCAATCATGTCCTCTTTCAAAAACCATTGTTTTAATCATTGGAAATCTGTTGGCATGGTGAATAACAATTACTTCCTCATCGTGTTCATGAATTCGTAAGCTATACCATTTGAAATCGAACAGACCTAATTTGAAGGAATTAAAGTCACACTCAATTATATCGTATAAATACCCATAGTATCTATTTTCAGATTCTCGGGGATGTCTGTCAATCCTAAAGGAAAAATTAGTGACTTGGAATACTACAATTATCCTACTATCGGAATTTTTCCTAGTTTCATCCAATTGTTTGATGTGAAATTTACAACCATTGCACCACATAGCCTTGTGATGTTTCAACTGCAATATGTCAAATATGTAAAAGATGCATTGTCAATTAATAAATTAACATAAATTTATATAACTTCAAAAGTATCTGAAAAATACAGTACACATGTAGTCACATTAATATAATATAAAATAACTTAATAAAATGGGTCAATTTGCTTACCTGTCCATCTTTCAAACCATATGCTAAATCAATTTCCCTCTGTGTAACACTGGCATCTCCGTTACGACAATCTTCTCTAACCAATTCAGACAGTCGTTGCCATGATAACCTACCTCGATTATGTTGTTTACATATTTCAATCCATACCTTCATCCAGTCAATATTATTTGCAATGTATAAATGCAGTGCATCCCACTCTTGAGAAACTGAATCAAAAAAACATAATTCACCAATATTAAATATTATTTATAACGTCTAATATGCAGGTAATTATAAATATTTATAATTTATGAAATAAATTATATTAATATATTAATGTTTATGATCATATACACAAAAACAAAACTTTATATGTATTATTAATATAAATTTTCACAATTATTAATATATTACCTCCTATTTTTTTCATTCTACCTTGCCCCAATAGATGATCTTGATCTTCAAAGTTTTTGATGGAGTTCACATCCCAAATGCGATCCAGTGCATACATAGTTGGCGTTGCTAATTTAGGAAGATACTGACTAATATACACCATGGATTGATATACCATATATCCCTCCACCATAGAACCCTCAGGATGTGCTCTTCATCTAACCAATGCCTTCAATGATTTCAAGTGCCTCTCCACCATCCACATTGACC
>JASDQU010283673.1:6610-20555 GCA_032191745.1 Picea mariana
AAACATTGGTGTACTGTGTATGTGTATGTTTGTTCATTTGTTCATTGATTATTTACTCTACAGTTATTGGATGATAATTCTTCATTGATATAACACTTGGATTATATGATTAAAAAGGATTAAATTTCTCTATTATTGATTCACGCCCCCTCTTAGTAATCCAATAGTATTACAGGAATTATCGAATGCATTTTGGTGAATGCATGTATATATTATATAACGTAGAAATGATTATGCTAACAACTAAAATTATGTGAGTATTTCTAACTCATGAAGTTTAAAATACTTCAGGAGTTGTTAGATATTACAACAAGAAAGTTACATGTTAAAGTAGTTACATAAAAATTATGGAAAAGCTCTATCAAGGGAACAAAGTGATAGCAATATTGACAGATAGAAGAAATAAAATATTGTTTGATAATACATGTGTAGAGAATGATGGGTTCATTCCAATTGATAGTTGTATTAATGGAAGTGACTGAATTTTAGTTGTAAACAATTCTGAGATCACTTTGTGAATTTGTTTTGAATTGTTACCATGAAAATATATATCTTGTACATGAGATACTGAAAATTTGTTTGGCTGAGTGTGAATTGAGGAAATTGCAGGTAGAATGGTATTGGATATGGAAAGAATGTAATCCCACAAGGAAGACCAATTCCTGGTGCTGCAAGAGCTAAATATTATGAGCAAAAAATTCATGCCTCAGAATTCTATTTCCTGTATATAAAAAGATTTGAGACATTAAAAAAATTATTATGATATGCTAACAATTGGTTTGGTTGATCCAAGGTTGAGAAAATTGGAGGAATAATGGTATTGGGTATGGAATTGTTGTAAGACATAATAAACATTGATGCCTGCAACTGCAAGAGCCAAATGAATTATGAGCAGGAAGCTCATGCTTGGAAAAAAATATTTTCTTGTATAAAACAGATTTGACATGTATGCTTGAAAATTGTTATAATGATATCTCATGATGATTGTATGTGTATAATAAAGATGAGATGTTGGCTATGCAAAATGGAAGCTCATGAAAAAGAGCACTAGAAGGAAATCAAGCTCAATGATGAAGGCATAAAATGAAGAAAGTCCAATGGACTTGTTGTAGCTATATTTCTTGGAACTGCAACTATGAAACTTTATAGTTGAGTGCACTGGATCGATGGAGAGAAGTGGAACAACCTGAGGGACTACATGGCAGAGAAAGGGGTTCATTTCTTTGGTTTATGCAGGATGATAGGGAATCCGAGCTTGTTGGTTGGAACTATTGCCAGAAATATAAATTATGAAGACCATTATACATGTTTTGGGTCGAAATGCCTATGTATACATGTTTAATTTTAGTCTAGAGTGCCTATGTATATAAGAGTTGGTTGGATTTCCTGTGTGGATTAAGGCCAGAGAGCCTAGATTTGTAATGTTAATAAAATTGGAATGGTATTGTGCACTGAGGACAGTGACAAAATAAGGGGATGGGGATGTAACACCCTGGTTTTAATCCCTATGAACTATAATGTATTATGTAATTGTGACTTAAGTTGGTGAGCTGGTAAAGTTGAAAAGGGGCCAGAGTGCCTAGGAAGTGTAATACATCTATATACATTAATAAAAATATACACTACTGGCTATAATATGGACAAGGAAAAAAGAGATAAGAGGATATGACTCCACAAGAGAGGGGGATAAAGGGGATAAGTATTTTTATAATATTTTATTTACCAATAATTGATTTTATGGAGAAAAGTGGTTACATGAGCTTCTTGGGAGGAAGGCCATGTGGTTCTTATTTTCATGTAATTATATAAACATCCCTTGCTGGTTGTTTTGGTGTTGTTCTAGATTCACTTGTTCTTATTCATTCATTGTTACACACTTCTCACTCTTTCATTTTTGGTGCCTCATTCTTTCTAATTTGTGTGTGTTGTACCTTGACCAAGTTTTGAGAAAACATTGGTCGTGTTTGACCATTTTTGGGACTTCAATAGGCTAGTCGAAGATGGAATGCCAAGGCGGAGTTGAGATCACGTGATCTCACCTATTTTATGGGCTTTTTGGGGATTTTAGGGTTTATATAATGGGTTAAGGGATGTCGGCCCATGGGTTTACCCATGATTAGGACTTTTTGTAATGTATAAATAAGTAGCTAAGCGATATAAGAAGTAGCTATGAGTACTAGTTATTGACCGACTTAGTGCATGACTAGTTGGATTTGCGAAAAAGGATGTAGATGTAAGGCTTTGTGCTAATAAAAAGTTGGTTGTGTGCCTTGACTTGATTTTGGGAAGGAGAATCTGACGGGTTGCACGCATATCTCTTGTCCTCTACGAAGTTGCGCTCAGTGGCTTTGTGTGCAGGAGCCGAAGAATGTAGAAATATTGAAGATTAATAAAGAAGAGAAGAAGAAGTTGTTGGACGTGGCCCCACACTGAGGTGAACCACATATATCCTATGTTCTGATGTTCTTTGCGCAATGTTTCTCATGTTGTTTAGGTGTTTATCTTCTTAGTGCACTGATCTTGATGTATGATAGGTAGATCTATGGATGCTTGGTTCTTTATGATATTTGATTGTTAGATATGAGTAAATGCTATGTTCTAGGTGATCGAAAGTACTTGATCTTGGTTTCTACTGCGTTGATCTGTAATTAGGGTTTAATATACAATGTTAATGAGACTTATGAACTAATGCATATTGAACTAGGTTAAACCTAACTTACACCTAACCCTATGTGGAAGACTTACTCATGTACCTATGATAGCCCATGGAACATCGACTGAAGAATAATTTGAAGTTATTAAGTTTGTTGAGAATAAGGCCCCATTTTCACTTTTGTTAGGAAAGAATTGGATTGAGAAGGATCATATCAGAAGAAAAGTAGAGGAGGAAGCCACTGAACAGAAAAAGAAAGAACTATGGGACTTCATAGCCAGAAAAATAGAGTGATTGATACAAGAACAAGAGGATAAGTCGAAGCAGCAAAAGGAAAGATAATTAGTTGTCGAAGTTGAAAGAACACAAGAAGGCTTAAAGAACATGTCCATGCAGGAAAGAAGTGCATCCACCCTGGAAATAGTAAGAGAAGAGGTATTATCTCTGAACCCTCTGAAAGAACATCAACAATGCAAAGTTACTACGCTAAGGGAAGATAAGAATAAGAATGAAAGAGTAATCTAGAGAATCGGATCACAGGGAAGAAGGCAAGAAAGCTGAGTAAGAAGAAATCCAAGTTAGAAAAACTACAGGAAGTTACAGTAACGACTTTGCAGGAGACAAGTCTGCAGAATTTGAACCTCGTTGGAATAGTAGAACAACCCAGAATGGGAATTCACCACGATGAAGCTATATGACTGTTGGAGGCACCTTGACCATTAGAATGATGCTACAGAATGACTAGAAACACAATTATTGACGAAAATACTGTCGTTGGACTGTTGGGACTACACCATAATGGCCTGATTCATATTGATTGAGGCATTTTTGCCCGTTGGAGGAATCCATTACGACGTTGCATATTTAACCCGTCAGATGCTGTGCTAGGACCACTTTTTGCAAACTGAGATATCTGAGAAAACAAAGAATTGATTGCATACCACGTTGTGCTGTCTAGACCTCACCATCCGTTTGATTACCTTGTCTGTCTGTTCTCTTACCCGATCTCCTTGATTACAATTGTGAATGTTGGGTGAGCATAACACACTAGAGAAGTCTGTGGAGGATATTTTGATAGACCTCATGGCTGAGAAAGTCATTTCTGTAGGAATACAAGAATCGTTGACTGGAAAATTGCAAGCATCCCCATCGACTAGATGACATTATGGCCGTGCTACTGAGAAATGAAGAAAACACTGCGATGATCTGGCTAACACGAAGCAGATACCATCGATCTTGCCAAACTACATCTCAAATTTGGTTGGTGCGGTTAACCGTCAAAAAATCTCATGTTTTTTTGAATACACGTTGATCACTGCGTACCTCTCGAAGAGGATACCCGCAATTGGACACTAGTTAGGACTGATCCCATCTCTCAAGATCCGTGAATTCAACTTCGGAGACCGGAATAACTATGTGATGCTCACGCCGCATAGGTACTTGATGAAAATGACTGGGAAGAATCCCAATATAATTCCCTAGCTATGGATTAAGGAGTTCACGCAATCAACGATCTTGAACGTGATGAAGATCCCCCACTTTGGTCGACATTAGGAGGTTAACTCTTGCGTTAAAATCCTCCTGTCGTGCTATTATGGAGGTTATATTTGGTTAGATATGTGCATCACTATGGATCTAGTGTTGATCCACTTGATCATTGGATTGAGCATGCAGGGAACGGACCCTCAACAGTTCTACCTAGGGAAGACGTCAGATCTCTCCTTGGCCCAATGTATAAAAAAATACTATGGTGATGTAGAGAAGGGGAAGAGAAGCTACAAGGTTGCCTCCATCCAGGATGGCGTAGTGCGCCTTGATTTCCAATTGATCCCTAGAAATATCATCAGAAAGAACTGGCCGACACAAGTCACAGGGTTCGTAGTGGACCTCGCAGGGAAGTGCGTAGAAGGTATGCAGATGAACTAGGTGAGATACCTTGCAATGAGCTGGAAAGGGATTGATGCGAAGCACAAGATCAAGGGTATGAGTTTCACTTTAGTTGGCTATTGGTACTAATATCATTTTTCGCTTGGAAAATGCTGAAAGGAGCAGCCTTCCTAGAAGTTGAGCCATCAGAGTCGTTGGTTGCAAGTTTCTCCACCTTGTGGTACATGAATGATATGGTGAATCAGTGGCAGTTGAATGATGTCTTGCATACTTACTACCTACAGCTGAAGCATGCCATTGAATCATTCCCTCGAATGACACCGAATACACTCCATTAGTATAGACCATTCGCAAAGTTTCACGTAGACCAACACTTCATCTACATCACCATGCATAGGGATGAAAGTAAGGAGGAGTTGCAGTCTTACTATAAGTTGACCAAGGAATACATGGAAGAGATCACTAAGGAATGGCCAACATAATTCCTTGTACCAGTGGAATATGTCAAACTCTCTGACCCCGACATCATTGAAATTCCTTTGGTCACCCAGACTGAGTATGATGGACAGAGCAACACAAAGAAAAAAAAGAGAAAGGAGGAAGTGAAAAACATAGAAAGTGATGAGAAGGGCAGTGCATCGGAGGAAAATACGCCTGACTCACCTGTAGGAGGAGGAGGAGACGAGGTAAACCAAAAGGAAGGAGGGTAAGAAGGAGACAAGCATGGAATAGGTGAAGTAACACCGCCAAAGGATCCCCTCATAGAGGCTGAGAAATCAAAGAAAAGGAAGGTTTCTCTGCAAAAACCCTCAGCATGGAAGAAGACCCGAGCCAATAAGCCTCAGTCGCAGAATGTGCTCACAGTGGACAATATTGAGCTCATCATCACAACTATATAAGACGCTTCAGAAGATATCCTACAGAGACATGAAGAAAACTAAGAAACACTATATGACAGAATAGAGAAGGAGATCAAAGACATCCAACAAGATATCGATTCGAGCTGCGCAATGCCTACTGTGTCGTATTTAGTAGAAAGTGTAGAATTGGGGGATGAGCCCATCCAATTACGAAGGCTAGAAGATGCAACTGAAGCTCAACTCCGTCGAGTCCAAGAATAAAAGGAGCAGGCCACAGAGACCTTAAAGAAATAAAAGGAGGAGGCCCTAGAGAAACTTCAATTTGCATAGAAGGAGAAAAATTAAATTCAACCGAAGTTTGAGCAGGACAATGCGAAGATATAGGAAGAAAAAGACCAATTGCTCACAGATAAGATTGTGATCAAGGAGGCAGTGACTAAAGCACTTCACTTTGTGCCAGGCTTGGTGTAGGAGGAAGAATATTCAACCAAGATACAAGTGGGGAAGCTCACTGGGGCCATTCAACAACTTAAAGCTAGAGTAATGGAGCTAGAAATCCAAGCAGTGTCGAGCACTTCGAAAGAAGTGCACGATCAGATGGAAGAATCTTCGAGGAACACAGTAGAAAGAATTAGGGCACTTGCCTTAGAGTGTAAGAAACTAAGTGATCGAAGTGCATAGACCTATGAGCACCTTGTAGAAGATTCAGAGATGAGGAAACTTAAGGGACAGCTCCAGGAGGCGAAGCAACAGGCATCCATCATACAAGCACAGATGAAGCTACTTAGTATTGTTTAGAATATGAAGAGGTCGCAAGAGCAGTGCACAGTCCATCAGAAGCGCACAATCCAGCAACAGTGCACAGTCCAGCAACAGGTTACTATTATCCAAAGCAAGGTTATGGAAGTGACACAGAGACTTCAATTGGTGCAGGATGAAGCCTGTATGATTTTTGAAGAGATTGAAGGACAAGGCTCATAGCTGGAACAAGTGGTTATGGTAGTGGAACAACACCTGGAAGGGCTTGTTACAAAAAAAGTGATTCAGGAGTTCACCGAGAAAGAGGCTCCGGCGAAGCATAAAGTCGAGGCAACTCGAGGCCTTCGAAGCAGCCCTGCCTAGATCTGAATGACTCGGGACGAGTCATAGGTGAGTGTTGGGGGCTTGTTGGACCTTGACCAAGTTTTGAGGAAACATTGGTCATTTTTTACCATTTTTGGGACTTCGACAGGCTGGTCGAAGATGGAATGCCAAGGTGGAGTTGAGATGACGGGATCTCACCTATTTTATGGAATTTTTGGGGTTTTTAGGGTTTATGTAACGGGTTAAGGGATGTCGGTCCATGGGTTTACCCATGATTAGGCCTTTTTGTAATGTATAAATAAGTAGCTAAGCGATGTAAGAAGTAGTTCTAAGTACTAGTTATTGATCGGCTTAGTGCATGACTAGTTGGCTTTGTGCAAAAGGATGTATATGTAAGGCTTTTTGCTAATAAGGATTTGGCTCTGTGCCTTGACCTGATTCTGGGAAGGAGGATCTGGTGGGTTGCACGCAGATCTCTTGTCCTCTATAGAGTTGCACTCTGTGTCTTTGTGCGTAGGATTTGAATAATGTAGAAATATTGAATATTAATAAATAAGAGAAGAAGAAGCTGGTAGACGTAGCCCCACACTGTGATGAACCACGTATATCCTATGTTCTAATGTGCTTTGTGCAATATTTATCATGTTTTTTATGTGTTTATCTGCTTAGTGCATTGATATTGATGTATGATAGGTAGATCTATGGATGCTTAGTGATTTATGATATTTGATTGTTAGATATGAGTAAATGCTATGTGTTAGTTGATCAAAAGTACTTGATATTGTTTCCTGCTGCGTTGATCTGTAATTAGGGTTTCATCTGCGATCTGAATGAGACTTATGAACTAATGCATATTGATTGGCTAAGTGCTATGTTAAGTGTTGTAATCACATATCTGTGTCCCACCTAGGTTGTAGATACCTGATTCCTGCAACCCCCCCTGCCTCTACCTCGGTGAGACTTCATCTACTTCGCAGGTGTTGCCGAAAGGGCTGATAGTTAGGGTTTTGTTGGTGCATTGCTAAAGCGTTGAACCCTAGGTCTTCCCCTGTGTCAATCGTGTGCCCTTGGTTTGAGCATGGAAATGAATGGTTGGAAGAGGAGAACCATTGCTAGATGGTTGTAGTAAATTACTTATCATTCCAGGAGGAAATGAATTCTTGAGTGCATGAGATTGATGGAAGTTCAAAGAGAACTATCCACAACTTATAATCCTTGGATTTTCCAGCAGGGTGATTTCCTAACCAGTAGAACTGGAGCCATGGAGAGAAATGGAATGACTTGAGGGACTGCATGGTAGAGAAAGGTTTTCTTTTCTTTGGGTTATGCATGCTAAAGGGGAAAGAGAGATGGAAATTAGGAATTTTTGTGTGGTTGGTGTTAGCACCATGATTTTCATAGATAAGGTTAGAGTTTTTTCAACAATTTGCAAAGTCATGCTTGTTAGCACCCATATCGTTTTTATGTTTAGCATCATCTAACATCTCCAAGGGTCAATTTCAAAAGGAATCTTATCATTTATTATTTCCATTTCCATTTGCAATTGCACGCTGCAAAATTATCTATTCGCTGCACATAACACTTCACCGCACAAAGGATTTTGTCGCGCAATGGATTTCATTGTGCAGTGGATGTTGTTGCGTAAAGAAGGTTGTCGTGCAAAGGACATTGTCGCGCAGAGGATGTTGTCGCGCAAAGAATTTCGTTGCGCATAGGATGTTGTCGCGCAGAAAATGTTATCACGCAAAGAATGCCATCACGCAAAGGACGTTGCCGCACAGAGAATGTTGGCACGCAAAGAATGTTTTTGTGCAAAGAATGTTGTCACGCAAAGGACGCTGTCACACAGAGGATATAGTGGACGCACTGCGTAAATGATTGGTTTAGTGGTCAACTTCAAGATCAATTTTTCACCAACTGGAGAGGAATTTTGAAAATCCCCGAGAGGTTTTTGTCGAGGATAAAAAAATTATAAAAACATCTTTCAGATTTGCAAAATGTGTCATGGATTGGGAGATTTGAAGGAATATTTGAGCCCTATTTTTCAGTTTTCGTTATTTTCTGTCTGAGACATGTTTTTACGACGCATATTACAGCCAGCTGGAGGTGAATTTAAAGAAACTGAGAGAGGATTTTATTTATAACAAGCTTAAATACAAAAACCTCTCTCAGTTTTGGAAAATAGTTTTTTATTAGTGAGATATGTTGTCATATTTAACGCCTATTTTCCCAGTTTACTGCGCAATCCATTGCGTTTTGGCTACAGGTCACTCTTACGTAGAAAAATTGGTGTGCAAGGGTGAAAAAGTGTCCAGAAGTGCACATGATGACTCATCATAACCATATGGTCAAATTTTTATCATGATCAATGATTGTAAAGAATATTTTGGTTACGATTATGATTTGGTAAAGTCGGGTTTTCTATTTTTAGGGAATCCATTGAAGTTGTTTCTCTCTTTGAAAGAAAATAGATCCAAGATTCTAGGAGGGAGTAGTTCGACCCCAACAGCCAAGGGTGACATTATTTTTCTATATATGGGGATCATTTTCATGTAAACAACGTTGGTTGGAAAAATTAGTATAGACATCGTCTATTGAATGTAATTTGAGTTAAGTTGAAACTTAATGCAAAAGTCCTGTAACTTTGATGAAAAGATTATAATTGTAGCAGTTGGATGTATTGTTTCCTCTCTCTGCGTACATGCTTCCTGTTGTCTTTATTCATATATTTTTCTGTCTAAATCAGAACCAATTTTTGAACCTAGGATTTTCCGCGCAGCACCCCTTGTTCGCTCCATTTAGACAAACCATTTTCCTCTAAGTTAAACTCCGAATTCATCCTCGGTGGTGCTCCAAGTTTCTTTTTGTTTTTTTCTCCCCACTTCACACAACAATTTTTACACTGAAAATCGTTTCTCGCTTAGCCTTCATCCTCTCAAGTTCAGTCACCGAGTCATTTGTTTCTATCATTTCTCGAATTGAATCCATAGCCCAAGGTATTACTCTCTTGTGCCAATATAAGCAGAACTTATTATTTCGAAAGGCGTTAAATCTAGCCAACAAATTTAAAGCCATATCTCACACTGAGATTGTGTCTCTCTCTCGAGAGCCCTCTCCAGATTCGAAAGGCTAGTTTCAGATCTCAAAGTTGGTTGAAAAATTTACCTTTGTTGTTTGTTTCTTAGCCGAACATATTTACAGAGTGCTAACATTTTGGCGCCATTGTCGGGGACGGGATTGAATGAAACTTTCCCTGGGAAGAACGACATCATTTCAGTTCTAAGGTCTAAGAGAAATAGACACTTAGGCACATATTGGTTGTATTTCTTCTCTAGTGACTCCACACATCAAAAAATCAGTTTGAAGGTGATTCCATTGGCAAAAAAATCTAGAGCTAAACTTTTGATGGTGACTCAAATCAAGCTTCAAATGTGATTCAAAGACCCCACTAGAGAATGATACTTGTTGACAGAGATATGGAAGAGTGGTATGGAAAAATCAGGTACTCGATCATAAGTTTAGTTCAAGAAGTACTTTTATGTTTCATCAATATCTTCTTGTCATTTCCTGAGTTTTTCAAAAGAATATTTCTTCACTGACTGCATTTAAATGAATCCAAGAGATATACCCTTGTATATCCTTCATTGCAAACTGTAGGTATACCTCCTTCTTGTATAACCGATATTCACCAAGCTCCTTCCTCTGAACCATATGATGTTCATGATCATTCTTGTGAGATTAATGAAACCAAAGCTGATCTTGTACATTCTATTCTTAATCATGTACCCTCCAAGATTCAAGAAAGATACAATCCTCTTAAATTTCCTTCCATTCTTCACGAATTTCCTCTGAAACATTAGAAGTATCTTCCTAGGTTCGATGGAGAGCTTGATGGACAATTAGCTGAAAAACATATTCAGTTCTTTGATCATTTCATAGACCTTTTTGAAATCGAACATGATGATGTGTCTATGAGGAACTTTTCTTAGTCCTTACAAGGAGATGCCAAAGCACGGTTCAGACATTTGCAGCCTCAATCGATTAACTCGTGGGATGAACAAAGGGAAGTGTTCCATAGATTTTGGGGTGAGAGAAAGTCATGGGATTTAATCCTCTCATATTTTTATGCCATGAGAAGAATGAAAGATGAAACCATCTCAAATTTCAGTAGGAGGTTTACTAGTCTTTATTATAAACTTCCTAAAGAAGTCCAACCTCCTGAAGTTGATACCATGCTACATTATGTAACAACCTTTCAATCATACTTATCTTTTCTTTTGATGGAGAGGAAGTCTATGTCTTTACAGCAGATGTTCAACAATGCTCAGGAAGTTGAAGACAATATTCAAGCATGTAAACAGATTCAAAATGAGGAGTTGGCTGCTAAAGAACATGACAATGAATATGAACAAAGAACAATTGATTTGAATCTTGAGAAGAGGGTTAATAATATCATATGTCCTCTTGAATCTTTAAATGTTGATGATTTTGAAAAGGATTATATTCCACTTATTGAAAAAGAAGGTGCTAATTTATCTTCTGATCCATCTCATGATAAGCACGTGGCTGATTGTTTTATGTATTCATTTGCAGATAGACAAGAAAATGAATTTGCAAATCAGCTTGTTGAAGAGCAGGTTGATGTCCCGAGATTTTTCTTGTTAGATGACATTACAGATGTTGTTGATTTGACTATATATGATGAATATGATGATGTTGAATTCCTAGATCAACCAACTTCACGTACTCTATCAGAAAATGTTCCTTTTCAGTAGTGTAATGAGAGCAATCAGCCTACATATCAAGGTTACAAAGAAGAATATGAAGAAATTACTGAATCAACTGAAGGAAAGTCTTTACCTTTATGCTTTGCTTCGTTTAAATTGTTGAAAGAAAATTTAAGATCATCACTGAGGCAGAGGAATGTGTGCTGATGCAAAATCACACTAATTCATGGGAAAAAATTGACAAGAAATTGCAACAATCTTCTCATGTGTTTAATGACCCCGTTGCTTGTTATATGGAAGTTTTTATCAGTTCAAATTTGTAGCCATTGGTCGAAGATGAATCTGAAATTGAGTGTTTTCAGAAATCCAAAGAAATTGAAAAATGTGCATATGACAACAGTGAAGAAAATGAAGAAGGTTTTAAATCAGGTGAAAGAACCTTTCCATTGTTTTTCTCTTCTTTCAAATTGTTGAAGAAAAATGTTTATAATGTTTCAAATCAGAGATCCTCCAAGCATGATGTTTAATATGAAGAAAGCGGTGGACTTGCAAATGAAAACCAACTTCCATTATGTTTTTCTTCCTTTGAATTGTTGAAAGTAAATCATGAGTTAACAGAGGAAGCAGAGAAGTATGACTGCATTCAAAGTGACACTGTTTTACATGAGCAATTTGTTATCAATGAGGAAGACCAATAAACTTCTCATACCTTTAATGACCATGTTGATGATTATATGGAAGGGTATCTCAGTTCAGATTTGTAGCCTATAATCAACTATCAGCTTGGAAATAAATATGATGGTTGATCAAGGTCAGTGTTAGATATGGATGGCTCACCACCAGGGGTTTCATTTCATCCAACACTGTCTTCTGAGTCAAAAGATTGTTACTTCGAGCAGTCTCAACAGATTTTTCATCCTCTTTGTGGTGATCAACAGGTTGAATTACATGAAAAAAAAGATGCAGTGGAAGGGGTGAAACATGATTGTTATTTTATGTGTGTTCTAGAGGATCCATTTGTAGTTTTGTTGGAGGCAGCAAACAATCCCAATGTTTTTAATTTTTTGAGATTTGAGTTTATAGATAAATTTTTGAATGAATTATCAGTAAACAAGCTTTGGAGCAAGCATATGAAAAGAAAGAAAATAGTGGATAAAGTGCTTGAATGATTTCATTGGAAATTTGATTTCATTTGATTGAAATTGTTTTCAGCAGTTAGGGTAGGTAGGTGCGAATAAGCTCAGCATGTCGAGCATTTATTTTAGCAATCTGCATTTTTTATTTTCATCTTAGTTTCATATTTGAGTTTAGAGCATACATAGTTTTGGGTTTTTAGCGGATATAGGCAAAAGGCCAGATCATAGTTTTCAATGGTTTGGGAACATCCCATTGGATAGGCACATGGTCTATGAGTTCTTTTCTACCTCACTGGGAGGATAGCATCCCCGTTGGAGCCAAATATTAGCACCATGATTTTCATATCTAAGGTTAGAGGTTTGAAAACAATTTGCAAAGTCATGCCTGTTAGCACCCATATCGTTTTTATGCCTAGCATCATCTAACATATCCAAAGGTCAATTTCAAAAGGAAGCTTATCATTTATTATTTCCATTTCCATTTGTAACTGTGCACAAAGGATTTTGTTGCACAGTGGATTTTTCCACGAAGTGGATTTAATCACACAATGGATACTGTCGCGTAGAGAATGTTGTCGCGAAAAGGATGCTGTCACACAGAGGATTTTGTTGCGTAGAGAATGTCGTCGTGTAGAGGATGTTGTTGCACAGAAAATGTCATCATGAAAAGAATGTTGTCGCGCAAAGGAAATTGTCGCGTAAAGAATTTTGTCACGCAAAGAATGTTGTCGCGTAGAGGATGTTGTCGTACAGAAAATGCCATTGCGCACAGGATGTTGTCGCGCACAGGATGTTGGCATGCATAGGATGTTGTTGCACAGAGGATTTTCCTGTGCACAGGCTACAGGATGCGTTGCGTAAATGAGTGGTTTAGTGGTCAACTTCAAGATCCATTTCTGACCAACTTGAAGATTCCGATTCGTTCCTCTCTTTGCATACGTGCTTCCTATTGTCTTTATTCATATATTTTTCTATCTGAATCAGAACTAATTTTCAAACCTGGGATTCTCCGTGCAACACCCCTTGTTCACGCCATTTAGACAAACCATTTTCCTCTAAGTTAAACTCTGAATTCATCCTCAACGGTGCTCCAAGTTGCTTTCTATTTTTTTCTCCCCACCTCACACAATGATTTTTATAGTGAAGACAATTTCTCTCTTAGCCTTTATCCTCTCAATTTCAGTCACCAGGTCATTTGTTTCTATCGTTTCTTGAACCAACTCCATAACCCAAGGTCTTACTCTCTTGCGCCAATATAACTAGAACTTATTATTTTGAAAGGTGTTAAATCTAGCCAACAACTTTAAAGCCATATCCCACGCTAAGACCATGTCTCCCGAGAAATCCCTCTCCAAATCCAAAAGGCTAGTTTCGGATCTCCAAGTTGGTTGAAAAAGTTACCTCTATCATATGTTTCTCAGCCAAACAGATTTACAGAGTGCTAACAATTGGGAAACCTAAGAGCTATTTATCCAACTATTTCATGTTTTAGATTTGTCCTAGGACCTATCCTTTTGGATTCATAGCCCTTGAGGCTGACCAAATATTGAGAGTAAATGAACAACAGTGTCTATGGTTGGGAGGAACGTCCTTGGGCTG
>JASDQU010283674.1:3828-14554 GCA_032191745.1 Picea mariana
TAGTCAGGAAATCTCATTGTTGGGATTCCAGAGATTCTCAGTTGTAGTGAAATCCCTCCATGACAATGATGATCATTCCATACATTCACAATTCCTTCATAGTTTGTGGTTGTAGCTTCGAATAATTCTATTATAGTAAGCTCATAGTAGTTCACTTAAAGATAAGCCTCTCATTCCCCCCCAACTAAATGATAGTTCATCTTCCCCCAATTCACTTGCATGGAAACAAAGGTATAGCATAAGTTTGCATGGCATGAAGGGGCCACGTATCTCTATGGAAATCCCACAAATATTCTTCATGTAATTAATCTAAAGCTTAGGATAAAATTAACATGGATTAAATACCACTAATAAAACAAGATTAAGGACTTAGTATTTTCAATAATAATATTTTTTTTCTTTAGTCCCCTTGAGCCTCCTAAGTCCCCTTTCTTTTCCCTCTTGTGGAGTCGTAACCACCCACCCTTTTGTCCTTCTCTTTTGCATCCCGTGGTGTATTTTTGTATTACTATCATTCAATGTGAAATCTTACATATTACATCATTCATCTTCTATCCATTCATCATATACATGCATAATACTAATCTAGGAATCAAGATTGGGGTATTACATTGGAGAAGTCACAGAAATAGCACATGGAATCAAAGTAAAGAGAATCTTGAAATAATCAACTATCAAAGAGTAAGACCAAAAATAATTGAATTTGAATGGATGTATCATCATTAGTATCAACAAGAGAGTAGGAATATAAGGAAATTGTATTACTTGGTTTCATCAAATGTAAAACCCCTTAACTACAAGCTTTGAGGACAAAGCTTGTTGAAGGAGGGTACTATGATATGACCCTGTTGATGTTCAAATCTGTTAGGATCGAAACAACAACCTCATGAGGATTAAAAATCCCCCTTCGTTTTTATAGAGGTGGTACTCCTCTATAAAATTCTTTAAAGATTTGTCTTTAAGTATCTTGGAACATCAATATATAAATGAGGAATTGTAAAATAACAAATACCAAATCTTTGTCACTCATGAAAATAAGAAATATACACACAAAGGATTCATGTGAAATGGACCAAGAATCTCTATTTACAATATTTGCAGAAAGTAAATTAAATAACAGATTTTAGAAAATAATCAAATGATCCTCACATCCATCACAGTTTCAAAAGTATTTTTTATCACACTTAAAAGAAAAAGAACATATGGACCACAAATTAGATAACTTTAAAAGAGTACTTCCATTAAAATCAAAAATAGAGTTTGATAAGTTAATTTTAAATATCTCATACTCAAAAGCTCAGAGTTACAAGATATAGTTAAAATTAACCCCGAAATAGTTCTCTGGGATTTTCTCAAAAATATAGTCTTTTACACTCTGGAAAATAAAAGGCATTCATCTATAAATAGACTGAGATTGGGGCTCCTACCTATGGACCATAAAATATATGTACAAGAAAAGATGAGAGAAGAATGAGTAAAGTTGGAGAAAGACACAATCAACAGGACCTGAAAAGAAGATAAAGGATGTAATTAGAACTCAGTTATTTTCTTCTCAAGAAAGACAAAATATAACAGGATGAATTCTGAAAGGGAAGAAGAGGATGTGATCAATGTTGAATTACTGTGATGGAATCTCTCATGGTTCATTTCTGAATACAGCGGAGGAAAAGAAGTGCAATTTGTATAACACTGAACTTTAATAAAGAGAGTTATGAACCCGCCATGGGCCGAGAATTTTCTAAGTAAAGGAAAATGAAAGGATGAGGAAAAGCTTATATACAAGTCAACAGACCCCAAGTAGGGAATATATTGGGTTAAATGAATATATAATGGGGTAATTTATATGTAATGGGGGTTGGTGTAATAAAGGTCCCATGTGTGCAATGAGTGAAAATAGGTATATATAGAGGACAATATAGTCAAAATTAATAGAGGAACACATGATTTGGAAATATGGATGTATTGGGTTTGTTTGGAGGGGGTTCTTCTAATTTATAAGGAATTATAGTATAACTCATCTCTAATATACCTTTGGGAGTTTTTCCCCACTTTCACATCTTGTGTACTATGATTTATTATGATATTATAAGGATTTGGTACATAACATAAAAGTGAGACGCTAAATCATATCCCTCTTTTAGAATCCAGTCTCCCACATGTGAAGAGTAAGGCTATGATAAGGTACTTATTATTCAAGTATAAATTGACTAACATGAAGAAAGAGAGACTTCGACCACCACCATAGTCATTGTTGTTGTCACCAGTGGAGTCATCATTGACTAATAATTGTAATCCATGCCATTTAATCCATAAACATATTTGGTTGACTTATTAATATGGTTAATGAAGGTCACTTGGTTAACCATGTCACCTTCAACAAGTGATAATATTAAATATTAAATTAATTAAGATGATGATGATGATTTTTACCATCCACTAAGACCAACTTTGGTTTATCAAACCTTAAGAAAAATCAAAATATTTAATTGTTTTGTTTTAGCATTTTATTTATATGCTTGAAAAGATTGAACAAAAGCTTTCATAAATCTCTATATGTTTTATAAGTTAAAAAATTAGGAAACTTAGTAGTGTTTTTCATCCTCAACCTTCTTAGTATCACAAAGATGAAAAATTATTTCATCCAAAGGCATTTTCATGAATTGTCCAACACCTTTTTCACTATGGAGCTCATGAGAGTTTGTTCTTATTTTAGCAAAATTGTTTTAATTCTCATTTAAGCTAGATATAAGAAAATGATACTTTTGATATTCTAGATTGGGGTTAATAAACTCTTTATCATATCTTAATTTTTCTCTTATCCTTAATTTTATATTGTCAATTAAGGTCTCCACTTATTTAGATGGCCTGGTAATATGGATATTAATAATGGTTAATGAGTCAACCATTTACTATCATCTTAATATTGATGGTCAACCTATTTGATTATTCCAATTTATCATGCACATATACTACAGGGAGGTCGAGATTTGTTTTACTCCAAATGAAGCAAAAGGATGATATAAGTTAGAGTGATGAGATGACCATTGTCACTGGTTGATTTCTATCCTCAAAGAAAAGTCCAACAATGACGTCTATCCATGAATGCGTATATATATTTGTGTACATAACTATTTTTGAGAACATATAATGAGATATCTACACTTAACTATCAAAGGTTCTCATCTTATTGAATGGTAGAGAAACTGGCTTTTGTAGAGGTACATAGTATAATGCTTATCCCCCATTGAGTGACAATGTTATCAAAGGTTCTCATCTTATTGAATGGTAGAGAAACTGGCTTTTGTAGAGGTACATAGTATAATGCTTAGCTCCCCATTGAGTGACAATGTTTTGTAGACATATATATACATGAAATGATAAGATATGTTATGTGTATTCAAATTGAATGATCGAGCTCTGCAAATTTTCTTCAAACTTTAAATATGAATAAAACATTACCCTTTCTAAGTTGTCTATGCAATTATCAAACATCCTCGTGTGCAAGACTAGATTCAAATAATATACTCCTTAAATTAAGGATTATGTAAATCTAAATATATAAAAAATTTAATTGTTCAAGGAATTTGATGGCATTAGTACCCTAACAAGGAGCTTGACTAAATACATAAAACTTCTGATTAAGGATTATGTAAATGCAAATATGTAAAACTTTTAATTGTTCAAGGAATTTGATGGCATTGGTACCCTAACAAGGAGCTTGACTAAATACATAGAACTTCTGATTATTCTTGGAGTTTGATCACATTAATATCCCTAACAAAGGGTTTGACATAAACTTGAACCCAAACGAGCTGCTTTGGATCTTATATTGGTCTATATGTTTCCTTTACTACTCTTCTCATTAATTTTATAATAAGGTGGAGTTGCAGAGAAACTAATCCCTACTGTTGTTTGTTATAAAAAAATAATATAAATAAAATTTGAAATTGATAGTAGACCAATTTTCATTCCTATATCTATTCATATAGGAACAATCATTGATCCAGTAGAAGCTAGGGTAGAAACGACATGAACAATCAACCAAGCCGATTTATTTACCATAGATGAAGTTATATTGAAGGGTCCAATATTGAGAATGTTAACACTTACTACATTGCTAATTGAAAAGATGCAACTTGCTATAATGGTGACAACAATGATCAATAGTCATCTACTATCCTCATGACATCCTCCTCTATATTAACTTTTAATCTATATTAATTTTTAGTCGTACCCTCGTGGCATCTTCCTCTATATTCATTTCCAGTCATATTTTGTACTCATTTACGGAATTTTTTACTTTGCCACGTGACATTTAATCTTAATTAATAAATACTAAACAAGTCATACATATTTAATTCTAATTAATAATTATTAAACAAATGAAACATATTTAAACCAATATATGAAAGAAAGGAAAAAAGAAACATTTATATTAAGAAAGTGAACGTATTATATATTACATTGTATACATGAAAGATTTAGTGATATTAGAAAAGAAAACATGTTATGTAATATATAATTTATAAAAGGAGAATTATCTGTTGATTTATGGTTGAGTGTGTATTTGTAGGGGAAATTTGATAACCTTTTTTTTCGAAATTCAAACATTTGTGTTATGTTCGTACATTGTTTCAAAGCATTGAAAGCGCAATGTAACAATTAAGATGTAAATTGTAAATTGTATGTCATTTAGTAAGTACAAAAGTTCCATCGAAGAAAATTTTGATAATTAAAGGTATTTAATTTTTAACAAAATTAAAGTTGATATAATTTTAAAAGATTTAAATAATGAATTAAGTTTACTATTGTATAAGGTTAATATTTAACATCTCTATTATAATTTTATGATAATCTTTTTTTTATTTTGATTAATAAGCTATCTATCAAGGTGTTATGTAAAAAGAAAAATAGAATAACTGAGCATTGTTATGATAATGCATGTAAAATTGTTAGGAAAGTTATTAGGGGTGTCTCTAATGAGTTCTTAAAACTTGATAAGATAAATATATACAAAGTCCTAATTAAAAGGAAAAAAAAGTATTATATAAATAGAAAGCAAGAGTAGTTTTTCCACCTATCTAAGCTAGATCCTAAAAAGTTTTGAAGACAAATTCCAAAAGGTAAAACTAAAGAAAACAATATGATTCCCTTGAAGGATTGAAATTCCTACCTTAAAAATCTTTACAAATTACCCAATGTCATGGATATTGTTCCAAACATTTTTACACAAGATGAAATTTTAATATAGAAGACATAGAGTTTGGGGTTAAGTGGCTCACAAATGTGAAAGTTAAGGACATCAAAGGCGATAAGATGAAATCTTAAAAATTGGAGGGCCTATCATCATCCCACACATACACAAGCTCTTTAATTTAGCAGTCAAGCAGGGATTTTCTAAAATGTGGACATAAAGCCTCATTGTACCTATTTTTAAAATTGGAGATAAAAACAATCCCTATATGGGCCACCAGAGAGGGCGTTCATATTCCTTCACCAGACAGCATGAGGACGTATCATAGTTTCCTAATAAATAATTAGCATGTTAGTTTCCTCGGGCAGTTAATTAATAAAAAGCCTTCTTCAATCCAGTAAGACAAGGCACTCCATAATTTCTGTTAGAAGTCAGTAAGTAATAATTGGAAACAACACTTGCCAGTCAGAAATAAAAACAGTAAGTATCTTGTTGTTGATGTAAACAAAAATCGCCTAGTCTAATAAAAAAGGTGTCTTCTTGCTGAAAATACAATTGATGGTCATTTACTTCTCAATTCCAGTATTGTTCTCTTTCATTCTCTATGTATTTTGTATTGTGCAACGTTTTATTCTTGTATGTCAGTCTATTTTGTTGTTGCATTTTAAATTTTGCATATAGAATTGTGGATCAATTAGTATCAGAGCCTGGATCCAAGCCAACTTCTGCTCAACCACGAAATTCAGAAGAGAGGCCATCCAACAATTTTTGTTTTCTTAGAGCCAGATGTCCTTCTCAGGACTTCCATTGCACCCTCCTCAGCGCTTCGATCACGTTCATCTTTCACCATTCTCTAGCATCCAGTCACGGATCGACATTTGTGGTGAATGAAAATTATGTCGTCGCGAAGAGAGTCATCCACAAAGGATTCTGCATCCACTGCCACAGCTCCAATTATGGATTTAACGATGGATCTCCAGGAGCTACCCCGCCTGCAACATCGCAGGGCTCCAACACCCATGCAACTCGATACACGCTTTCAATTACCGAATTTTGTTGGCCAAATGAATGGAAAGAATGTCGACTCTTTCTTCATAGTCTTTCCACATACTTTCATACATGTCCTGACATGATGGAAGACATGAAGCTTTAGATCACCAGTCTGCAACTCGAGGGAATTGCGTAGACATGGTGGGACACTTAGTTGGAGACTTATTCTTGGGTCATGGATAGGGGCGACCTGATTGAGACACAAGCACCACACATTACAACGTGGGATGGGTTCTGCTAGGCTCTCAGAGAGCACTTTTACCCATAGGGATATCGCCAAAACCTCCTCGCGAAATGGTTGCAAATCCGACAACTGGCCAATCAATCCACACATGGATACATCGACATCTTCTGCAAACTACGCATCTAGCTCCACATCACCGATATGAAAGAGGTATTGATTGTCAAGTTCAATTATATCGTATTTCGAAGTATTCATCTTGAAGTTTATTTGTTTCTAAGGTCTTCCTTGGATAAGGCCTTTCTTCGGGCCTTGGTTGTCAAGCGTAAAGTGGCTCCTCAAATCGACTCACCCCAACCCGAATATGACCCTTCTACTGCTGGCCCTTCTCAGGTTACCCCTACCTCCACTTCCACAACTCGAACAACGCCCTTGTGTACCTTCCACAAGACCAACTCGCATGCTTATGCCAATTGTCGAGCACTTCAAAATCTTCGCCCCAACACAACTCGTTTTGCAGAGGTCGCTCAGTTTGATTCCCATGATCCTCATGAAGTCATTTCTCTCAAAAATACTACAGAATTTGACCCATCTCTAATTTTGATCACCACCAATGAACATGAAACCTCTCATGTACCTTTTTTTACCCACAATTGTCAAATTAAGCATGAATTAGCTACTCTCATCCTATACAATAGAAGCCAAAATAACCTCATCTCCCATGACTTGGTCCATCTCCTACAACTCCCAAATACTTCGCACCATGAACCATATCAACTCATATGGGTATAAAAGGAATGCTTGCGCCTCATTGTCTCCCGGTGTTGTGCAGTGACCTTCGCTATTGACCCTTTCTGGGATACTATGGTGTGTGATGTTTCTCCTTTATATTGTGTGTATATGTTACTTGGAATCCCCTACCAACAGGCCCATAACATTTTTTATCATGATAAATTCCATGAATACCACCTGCAACATGAGGGACGTACTTATGTTCTCACCTCCTCTACCCCTCACTCCACACAACCTCTGACCGAACAAGCAACCATTAAGCAAGTAAATTTGAACAAATATGTTTCCTTGTGTTTGGTGTGCCCCATTAAACCATACCATATGACCAACCCAACACCTCAAGACATGGCTCCCCCACTCCCAAAAGTTGTCAATGTATTTCCCCAACCCACGGGACTGCCCCGGTCTTTCTCTATTGAGCACACCATTGATCTCATTCTGGAAGTCTCTTTTCCCAATGCCCCTTCATACTACCTCACTCCCCAAGATGTTGATGTGATAGCATGCCAACCTGACCAACTTCTCTATCCAGGCCCTACTCCACCTTCATCTTTGCCTTGTGCATATCCAACATTTCTTATATCAAAACAAGTTTTTGTTCCACTAGTCTCTGCCAACAGGTTATGTACTCTAACACAAGTGCCAACATATTATAACAATTTGCCTGGAAAATCCTCTTTTTCCAAACAGATTATTGAGAAAGCTTCATCCAAACAAAATTCTTACAAATGTAGTATAGCGAAGCAAAATCATCTGCAGAGGCATCCCTTCTTCGTTGGATCAGTTAATAAAACATGGTGTATTGGACACACCCGTTGTTCTTCCATGGAGCTTGTATTTAATGGAAATGTTGAGGAAGATGATGAGGTGTTGGTTGATCAGTACAAGTGGGGTATGCACATCAACAATAAAAAAATCACTCATTACATCGTTATACCCAAACTTTTTCTCAGTGCAATCTTCAGGTAGTCGTTGCATTACCAACTACACTAGAGCATGCAAAACAAATGTCGCAAAAAATTCACATGCCATTGTTCTTTCATTCGGAAGCTCATGTGTGGCTCTTGCGGTACAAGCACCGATTAAGAGGAAAACATAATCAGGTGTTCCCACTCAGATATGATCCCGACATAGTTTGAGAAAGAATTGGAGATAATGCAGTGAAAATTTCCTCATTTGTTGGAGGAAGCGGGGACGCTTCCGGATCTAAACATGGAGGAATTGGGCCACAAAAGAGGGTGCTCATCTTCCTTCACCAGTCATCATGAGGATGTATCACAGTTTCCTAATAAATAATTATCATGTTAGTTTCGTAAGGCAGTTAATTAATAAAAATCCTTCGGCAATCCAATAAGACAAGGCACTCCATAATTTTTGTTAGAAGGTCAGTTAAGTCAGTCAGTAATAATTGGAAACAATGCTTGTTAGTCAAAAATAAAAACAACATTGGTGTAAACAAAAATCGCCCGGTCTAATAAAAAAGGTGTCTTCTTGCTGAAAATACAATAGATGGTCATTTACTTCTCAATTACAATATTGTTCTCTTTCATTCTCTGTGTATTTTGTATTGTGCGACGTTTTATTCTTATATGTCAGTCTATTTTGTCGTTGCATTTTAAATTTTGCATATAGAATTGTGGATCACTATAGTTATAGGACCATTATGATTAGCCCCATTTTAGCCAAGTTGTTTGCAATTATTTTGGAAAAGAAGATTAGCACATGGCTAGAAAGCAACGGAAAAAGAGTTAAAGGCCAGGTCAGATTTAGGATCTATCATTCAAATATTGACTAACTTGTTATGATTAGGTTCATTGTGAAGGAGTGTCACAATAATAAAACCAATCTCCTTTGGTGTTTCATTGAATTTAGATAAGATTTTAACATAGTTCCCAACATGTACCTTTGGAATAGGTTGGAAGAGCTAAAAGTTCATTTTGAGTTGAGAACTGATGCGATAAGGTTCTATAAGAATGTTAATGAAAATTTTAGGAACATTGAGGGCTGGTTGGAGGAAATTAAATGTAATATAAGAGTCAAGAAAGGTTTTCACATGTCCCCTACCCTTTTTTGTAAGTTTTAGACCTTTTACAGTAAAGCAATGGACAAAGATTCTTTATAAAAACATAAAGGAAAACAATAACATTCACACACAGTACTCAAATATTTACTTTTGAAACCATTAACTGGGGAAACCATCAAACCTTAGAACCAAACCTATGTTTTCTCATTGTATTAACTTCAACATTTACAATACAATATATATGATTTCGCGACATCCAAAACCCTAATCTGTTTACCCTGACTAGATTACAACCCTAATTCCTTAACTGGAATTGTATTACAATGGGTCAAAATACCATTGGTTGAAAAACACCAAAAGAATCCCAAGAAAAAAAAATTGAGGGATCTATCCCTACAACCTACTTAGTGCAACTTACAATAGATGGTACTAACTATGTAAATAATATAACACATTCCCAACAATTTTGGCATATGCATAAACAAGTTAGAAGATTGTTTGGAAGAAGCAAGTTGTGTCATCCCAATTCCCATTGGTATAGTCATCATTCTTCTCCATTACATTGATGATATTGTTCTTATGGTGAGGATTTCCTTTGATATCGGAAAAAAACCAAGAATCCTCAAGGATTTATGCTCTAGTACAAGTATGATTATTAACACTGACAAAACAAAACTTATGATAATTAAGTCCGAAAAGATCACTTATAATACTTTTGTATATGATAAAAACAACTTGTAGGAAGTGTATTCATACCAATATCTTGAAATAGATATTCATCACAAGCTCAATTGGAACTATATCATTGAGAAAAGGATAAATGGAGGGTGGAAATCTTATTATGGGCTTGAAAACAATTATAAATCAACAGACCTTTGGATATGGGATAATAAAAAACTCCTCGTTGAGACTCTCATCACTCCTATTATTTTATATGGATGTTGTAACACCTTGTTTCCCTCGGTTTGTAAATATAACCATAATGGCCAAGAGACTATGGAAAACTCAAGATGTGTGAATGTTTGATTTTAGGGAACTTTGTATAAAAGGTCAATGATGTAAATTTTGTTATTTATTAGAAAAATGGATAAGTGTTGCATGACTGTTGGAAGGGGGGTGTCCTAAGAAAGACCATGTATGCTATGAAAAGAGATAGTGAAGGGGACCAGGAATGGTTGCATTAACCTTCACCAAACCAGTACCTTACTGAATATAAATTTCTCAGGGCCAGAACAGTCCTCTGACCCAAAAATGAATTACAGTCAGGTTGGTAGGTGGGAATATCTCCTCAAGAGTTAATGAGGGGATGGGGCAGAGAACCCATCTATAAGGCTTCCAGACCTAACCACAAATTGGAAATTTGATCCATATGCAACCTTGCTGAGACAAGCAAGAAAGGAAGGTGTGGTGGACGGGGGGGGAGGAGCTAGGAAGAGTGCAGAGACGAGAAGCTAAGATCCCGGGTTCAAGGAAGAATGAGGGGATA
>JASDQU010283679.1:0-11542 GCA_032191745.1 Picea mariana
GAAGTTTCCTGAAGGGTGGGTGTATGTAATGACCCTTTATTATTAAGTATAATTAATTTAATAATATAATCCTAAAAGATTAGCTAAACTGTATTTATGTCTTAAAATAACATTTCTAATGGATTATTATTAAATAGTTCATGATGGTTAATGATTGATTTAATTATTAATTAATTAATTAATTAATAAAGTATTAAATTAATGGTGAATAATAAAATATACTATTAATTTAAGTCACGTTCCCAAAAAGGGAAACATATAAATGAATGGATAAGATATTTAATAATTGGATAAGGTATTTAATAATGGGATAACGTATTTAATAATGGATAAGATATTAGGTGGGGGAGTAAATGAAGGGAAGGCAGTGAAGGAGGAATAAGGGGGAAAAATGAGTTTGGAGGAGGAATCATTGGAGGGGAAGTTGGCCATGATTTTGGAGAGCTCTGAGTATTGCAGAGAGCCGAGAGGGGATGTGAGATTTGTGGGCTCAGATTGAGGCACAGGATTTTCTGGTTGTGACATATTGATCAGGCAGGCGCCGGGTTGCTAGAGGTTTTGGACTCGGAGGGCCAGGATATCCGTAGATATCCTAGAGCTAGGTCGTTTTCCTAGTTGGCAGGGTGGACAATAGTTTTGGGCAATTATTTTTCTGTGTTTGCAACAGGACTGGACTATGTAGCAGGTAGCAGGAGAGCAGCAGCAAGGCAGCTGGCAATGGAGATTAGCATTAGGACCAGGTAACCTGTTAAATTATGCATTAATTTTATTCTGCTATGAAGTCGTTAATCTTTGATGAATCTAAATTACTGAAGTCGCTGGTATGAATGTCAATATTATGCTGAATAGATATTGTCTTAGTTAAGAAATAAATTGCTTATGAGGATAACGATGTTTAGATATATATATATATATATATGGGCATTACATTACATACATAGGTTTATATTGATTTTATTCTATTACTATCACTTTGGTTGGTTGCGTTCTTTTGCAGGTTCATTATTGTATGAGTGTTGGAATAGAGATAGGTTGGTGATGGCGAGAGGAAGTGGCGTTTAAATGGTATGTCACCTATCCCTCTTTAGTTATTAAATTCAATATTTAAAAATTAAGGAAAGCATCATGTTTTGGTGTGTTTCGTTCTAGATCTAGGTGGATCTAGGGAGATCAGTTAGTGTCTGCACCTACCAATTTATCCAATAACACCTTGATATTTGGATAAAACTATAATAAAATCCATTCAAATTTATTCACAATGTTGAATTGGTATAGCTAATGGTTGTAGGAGACCTCGTATCTTGATTGCCTCTTCATTATTCTATTGGTAGGTGAAACATTCATACACGAACTCTTTAACATCAATTTTAAGACATTCCTAGAAAAAATCCTTCTATATCCTATGGTAAGTTTTCAGCAGTCCTAAATATTCTCCTATAGGAGAAGTGTGCAATTCTAGAAGGTCCAAAACACAAATAATACCAGGATGGATGCTCAAGGGAGACATGAATCGATGTGAAATAAGAGAGGTAGAGAATGTCCAAATCTCTTAAAGTTGGTATATAGTGTGAATACGAAGGTACCAGGCTATGTTGGAAGGAAAATGTTGTGATCTACAAAAGATGCAATGGTGTTGTACAAGGATTGGAAGGAAATGACTCTACACTATGCCCATAAAAGATGAGTTGAGGTTGAAGGATGCATGGGAGGAAATGATTGTATTGTGCACCAATACAAAATTAGTTTCTTGTATTCTTTCATAGCCATGAGTATTGATGAGTGTTTAGATCCTTCGCAATGTGATTCATATTTTGAATATTTGTTGTTCCATTTTGTTGCATAACAATGGGTTTTTGTAGAGCATGAGCCTCTACCCTAAGAGAAAATGTGTATGTAAAAGGAAATAATGGAAATTGTTATATCATTATGTCCTATATATCACTCTATGTTTTAAATTTAATAAATGGAAATTTAATAAAATTAGTAATGAAAATTGTTATATAACTACATTTTGAAATTAAGTTTAATAATTTATTTATTTCAAATTTATTTATATTAAATTACTTCTATAGCAACTTACAATATTATAATTGGTTATCCATACCTTATCAATATTATAATTATTTATCGATACCTTATATAAAATTCCCCTCTCACACACATTGTATTTCTATTTTCTATTTTTTTTAATTTTATAATTGTTTAAATTGTAAAATTTTACATCTGGAAAAAATTATACAAATATGCCAATGGCATCTAAAAAATTTGGTGATGGACAACATGTGCATTCTTTGGTGAAAACCTCTAAAACCTTGATAAATAAGAACATGTTATACTCTTCTAAAGCTCTAATCCTCCAGAGACCTGCCACCATCTCGTTGAGTTCCTCATTCTCTATTTTGGCTATTGTCGGTCCCTCCCATATGGCAATCACACTTCCCTGCAAGTATGGCATTGATAGTATATTGCAGCTTAAACACTTGACAGTTTACAACCTTCCTTGACTCCCACACAAATGAATTCACTCCCTGCACAGAAAAGAATATATAATGTCTTTCAAATTCTTAAACAATAAGAGTTAAACATAATAGTACTTGCATATCTCCACTAAGGTTCTATGTCCCGTAAAATATGAGTATGGTTTCTATCCTAGAGATAAATAATGCAGTCAAAAAATATTCCTGAATGGGATCGATCCTGAGGAGTAGAGGCATCATCTGGTCATCAATTTTTAGGCGCTCTTCCTCATTTTCAACTATCAGTTGTGTTTTTGTTGCATTTGTAAAACGCTGCCCTATTTTATCAGCGTCAAGCTTCACTTGGTGTATAATCCTCAGCTTCTACAAGGCATTTGAATTTTGAACATAGAACCCTCTCAAAGTGGACTGTATTTTCACGGTGGAAAGAGTCTGGTCGATCCTGGGAGCTACCTTTGCTTTGTTAAACGAAAATGGTGATTCGGTCTCATAAAAAAATTGGTAGTCGAAATGACTCTCGCCTTTCCACTTGGCCTAGCGATTTAGTCTTTCTTCTCAAATGTAGTGTTCCCATTCTAAAATCGAAGTTCAAATTAAGCACGCCAATCTAAATTTGAAATTCAAATTTCGAATTTCAATCAATCCACTTTGTTGCGTCTCTTCAATCTCCGGTAAGCTATCATCAATCTTATGCGTCATTGATTCCAGTCGCATCGGACTACAAAAAACAATGTATGGCCCCGACAATGGAGAACGAATGATGGCGATGGAGACCAGATGATGGACATGGAGATACAATGCAACAATGGGCATAAACGATGGCATGTATGTGAGATATTGTGCATGTATCCACCTGCACTAAGAAATCATTTGCTTCGTGCATGGTGGACAATGATTTCCGTCCGAGATATTCTACTGCACTTTATATACATTGGAACTCTAATTTAGAATCAGCGCCTTTGCTTTGCTTATGTAAGCAATTGTGTAACATCATGGGAGATGTTTGGTTGAGTAGGTGTTGTTGATCATTTTTCATTGTTAAGTTTAATACTCTTAATATAGTGAATGGTTGGTAAGTATATGCAGTTCATTATGTATTTGTTGTTCATGGCAAGTTCATTGGGATAAAGTGATTAATTTAATAAAAATATCTATATTATGGATATTGATCATTTTTTTATAACACAATATGTATTTGTGGTTCATTGGAGGATATGTATTTGTGGTTCATTGGGATAAAGTGATTAATTTAATAATAATATCTATATTATAAATATTGATAATTTTACAACACACCAATAACATTTTTAAAAATATTTATATTATACGTATTGGTAATTTTACAACACATCATTAACATGGTTAAGTAGATGTTTGGGTTTTATATAAATGGTCAATATAGTTATGTAGATGTTTGGGTTATATATATATATATATATATATATGGTTTGAGGATTAAAAAAATTATCTTCTTATTATTGGTATTGGCTTAAGCATTGTAATATGTAGGATATATAATTTAAAATTAGACATTCCTAGAAACAATATTAAATACATTGTAAATAAAAATAAAATTGTCTTAAAATGATTTGATTTGATAATAAATTTGATATTAAATAGTGATACAAATTTTGATATTTTTCATTTAATTAAAAGAAAGTGTAAATTTAAGGTAATGTATTATTAAATTAAATCATTTGATTGCATAATCCAAGTCTTTGAAATTACTATCATCCAAAAGGATTTATGCATTAGTTTGTGCATTTATCTGCATCATCAAATGTAAAAGAAATTATGTTTGCTCCTAAAGATAAGTAGAAGTAGTTAGATTAATAATAATTAGAAAACATGGAAATTTATTTCTATATATATTTTTATCGTACTATAATGACTGCTAGTCTCAATCAATAATTAAATTCAAAAAGGTTTATGAATGTTTTTCTTTGTCACATACAAACATAAGTATTTCTTACTTTCCATATATTATGTAAGAAGTACACATGTATAGTTTATTTGTCATTATAGAATTGGTGTGACAAAAGAAACACAAGCATATGGTGGCATTATCACCTTACTAGAATTTAACCCTTCCTGTAAATATAAATGTAATGGGTAGATATTTAAAAACAAAAATAAATTAGATTAAGTTTGTTCTTTTGAGATATGTATGTATATGTGTCAAGATTGACATTAGCAAGGGATTATTGGATACGATAATACCTAAAATAAAAAGTTTTAGATATTCTCAAGAATTGGATTAAAAAAATATCGTGTTCTAGTGTCATATTTGTCAAGAAGTAAAATTAGTGAAAGTTGAGGGATATATTTCTTCTTCGATAGACATAGAAGAAGATAAGAATATCAAAATTTAAGAAGATAAGAATATCAAAATTTCCCCATCGAGCATCGTAATTGCAAATGACACCCCATTAAAAAGAATGAAATGACTTCATGAATTTAACAACTGTAATGTTGTTAAGGAGTTCAAACACCATCTCAATATTGGATATCCAAATTCTTATCTTCATTAAGTTCATACAAAAACTTCACTATGGGGTGGATAGTGCTCAAAAATAAGAAAGGGAAAAAAATGAAGGATCAACTATTATTTTACTGAGCTTTGAGCTTATTATTCCTTCATACTTTTCCATTACATCATAAGTAGATGTGTTTTTCCATGATTCTTGTATATTACTGAGCTTATTATTCCTTCATACTTTTCCATTACATCATAAGTAGATGTGTTTTTCCATGTTTCTTGTATATGATTTTTTCTGAATGGTATAGTGGAATGTACAATATGTTGTGAGTGCATGTGCATGAGAAGTGTAATTTTCATTTAGTCTATCTAAATATAAAGTGATTTGTCTTTAAAAAGCATCACCACCATGTTTATGTTGAACCCATCCAAATGCAATGTGTTTGTCTTTCATGCTAATAATATTCACATTATTTGTTCTTATGAAATGTTTATACTGTGAAATTTTGATCGGTTTCTTTCAATGGTACAACATTGTGACAAACCTTCACATAAACTAGATATATATGGAATTTTTTTATATAATAATTATTTAATGGTTTAGGAATATAATGATTGTATTAAAAAAATAGACATATATGGAATTTGTTTATATAATAATTATTTAATGTTTCAAGAACATAATTGCATTAAAAAAACTCTAAGTTTGTTGTAAACCTTAGCATTGATGACATATCTAACTTAACTTAAACATATTAAAATAAACAAAAAAATTGTTAAAGTTGAAAATATAAATGTGAAAAAAATAAATATTTAATTAAAAAATACATAAAAAAATGGACTACAACAATTAAAAATAAAACAAGTGAGCAAAGATCCATCTTAACCATAAACTTTTAAAAACTAAGAAATTTACACATACAAAATAGCATATATTATGTGTTTGATTATTATTCAATTAAAAAAATATGATATGAGTGTGGATAGAAATATATTCATCATTCAAACCATAATTTGAATGTTCATTTTCTATTATATTTTCAAAAAATCCCTTCACCTAATGATTTGAAATTTAGTGTTAAAGTCTTCATTTTAAATCAATAATTCAAATTTTATTAAGAGGTTTCTCAATTTTCCACAATTGCATCTTTAAATGACTTATTTCGTTAAACATCATCATTAAAAAAACTAAAATTAAAATTAAAAAAAAAAAAATGGAAATAACATAGGTGTGATATCCGCAAAAATAAATTATTTTTGAAATTTAAATTCATTGGAAATTTATTCCGTTTTTAGTAAATTCGAGTTTGGAAAATTTTTTCCATTTATGACAATTTCGAATTTCGAATTTAATAATTGTAATTAATTAACATGATTGTTGGGCAGAGACCTGATTTGACCCAACTAACTATTTGACTATGACACTTGTATGAAAACATAATATTTTATATTAATTGTAGGAGGACAAATGGAACAACCATGTTGAATTTGGCTGAACATGACTCCATGAGTGGGGAACATGTTGGAACTACCCCTAGGTTGATTGTTACAAGTGGAAAATCAGTGATTTGGCCATTGGTAGCCCCTGAAAATCAGGGATTTAGAAAGCTACGAAAATCCCCAAGGGAGGGAAAAAGACCTGGGAAAAATTGATATATAACATATGTGAGGAGGCAGGACGCTGCAAAGTATGAGGAGAAAAGGAACTATGGATTTTCCTTGTTGTTATGAGCACTGTTGAGTAAGTGTGAGGTAAGAGGATAACTATTAGAATTGTGGACATTGTTGAGGAGGAGTTTTCCAAATTCCCCCTCATGGATTCATGGTCAGGCTAGGGGGTGAATCGGGCAAGAAATTTTGGCCGCCTATTCTACTGTTGGGAGGAACGTAGTGGTTCCCTTTGTCTTCCCACAAAACTTGTTCAGATATGTTGATCTAATCCTTCTATGTGTTAAATAATCATTTATACTGGTGATATGTATATGTTAATTCTGTATTGAAGTGCTTCCATGGGAGAAATCTGTCGTGTCATATTCCATTTCTGTAATAGGAAAAACTTGTTGGTTTGTAATCATTTCACCGCTTTATGAGGACAGATCAGTGGCCGCCTTGACCCTTCAAGATGTGAGGGTTCATTGTCAAGTGGTGGCCGCCTTATCCTTGCAGGCCACTAAATACCATCACCGCCCTGATTTAATTTTTCCTAAGGTCGAAGGTGCAAGTTTTGTTCCCATAAATACTTGAATCATATTGTAATTCCGGACACAGAGGGTGAGATAGCTTGAAGTATTTCCTGAATTGATTTGGTTATTCCTTGTTTTGGAGGTTTGCTCTGCAATTATGATTTTCTGTTATTGAGTTTGTAAACCCGTTTTATTTCTTGATAAATTCGTTCTTGAGAAAACACAGTAATCATTTGTTTTTACCAATTACAAATGCGATCATTTATTTATTCCGATTTTATTTGTTGGAGCGGGTGATTTAAAAAAAATATTAAATAAAAACTTCATATTTCGGCATTCGGGACTTGACTGTAACATATATGCGGAGTTCCTTTGCTTTACCAAATACCGAAACCCAAAATTGTTGGGCCCATACCCTAATCTCATTTCGCAATTTGACATTTCTTATTTCATTTTGTTTGTGCCTTGGGTGTTTGTAAACCCTAGAATTCTGAACCCTGAAATCCTGAACCCCGAAACCCTGAAGTGTTGGTCCCACATTCCATTAACATTTTCGCAATTCGGGAGTTGTTGTGTGTTGGTGTTTGGCATTTGAAATCATGAAATCCTAAACCCTAAAACCCCGAAGTGTTGGTCCCACATTCCATTCGCATTTTCGCAATTCGGGAGTTGTTGTGTGGTGGTGTTTGGCATTTGAAATCGCGAAATCCTGAACCCTGAAACCTCGAAGTGTTGGGCCCACAATATTTCCACATTTAGTGATTCAACAAACAACGTGGTCTTTTGTTTTTTTGTGTTCGACATTTGTAATCACCGAAACCTGATTGACCTCTATTTTTTCACAAAATTGTAGGAACATAGTAGGAATTATTTGTTATAGGAACAACTCTAATACTGTAATGAATGGATTGGTAGAAACGATGGAGGATATTCATTCGGGATAGAGGTAGAATAGAAATAACATATCTTATTACAAGTCACTATGTATAGGGCATGACAAGTACAAAAATTATTTTATATGAAAGTATTAAACTAATTAAGCAGATTTTTAGAGCGATTTTTCCTAAGAGTTATGCTTACCATGAGGTCATACACCTTTACATATTTGAAATTTCGTAATTAGACTATTGTTTACTGGCATAAATTGTAGATAACAAGATGGGATCCTTCGAGTTAATTATGCTTGATGTGTAAGCTACTGGTGTCTAAGAATGAGACCCAAGTTACGTAGATATACCTGCTTGTTTATATTTTCTGTCAGTAAAGATGCAGGACCATGGCACGTAACTGATCTTTCCAAATTATTTAACCAGAATCAAGATGAAACTATACCTATGATAGTGAATCACTCTATATATATTTAGAGAAATCTATAGGTATGTACCTACTTATAGGTGGAAATAAGTACAGATGTTAATGGAGAGTTAAAGAAAATTCCCTACAGTAGGAATGATAATATATGCCTTTATACGCACACATAGTAGACAGTCAAAATACCTATTGTTCTAGCAGTCATGAAGATCCAACCTTGCAATTAAACGCATAATTAAATGTATAGAATTGATTACTTTGAAAATCCCAGACTCCTTGTCCTTCCAACTACCAGTCGTCGAAATGCCGAAAAGGGCTTAACAGTTCTAAATCGCCCTTAGCCTCTGTCCACGTGACCATCACTCTGTGACCACGCGCTTAACGTCAAAGTGCTACCGTTTTTTCACAATTCGAGGAATTTCGATGCAAGTGTTCCTCTTGTTCTCTGTCCTTCGAAATGCTAAAACCCGAAATAGGGCCTAATGGCTCCGTAGCTCCTCCCTTAAGTCTCTTTTCATATGACCGATCCTGTGACCTAGTGCTACTACCTTGTAATGCCGAAATCTCCCCCTTGAGAGATCAATGGTCCAGTTTTCTCTTGAACCGACGAACACAATCCCACTGGATCAACGATCCACAACCTTTCAGGATTTTACCCCAAACCTGGACCACTCACCATGTGTCCTCCTTGATGAGTAATGTTGATCGTTTCGCAATTTCGCTAACTGGGAGTTCACAATGCAGCGACTCCAAAATCACTTGCTGCTCCAAACCCTGAACTCCGAAATAGCGAAATACAATGCCTTAGAGTGTTGGAAGACACTCGGCCTTAATCTCCTTGCTACTCTGCAAGATCCAACAACTCTCACAACTTTGGCAGTTCTTCCACGAAGTGTTTCGACCATTCATATGGCTCCTTTCCTGGGGTGCTTCTAAGCGCTTAAATCCCTTGTAACTTCATGTGATCCTATGGCTCTCGGGATTTCAACACTTTTCCCTGAAGTGTCTCCACCATTCATTTCAACTGCTCTTCTGCGCGACCACCCAGAGGTTAAAATATGTGTACCCAGATCCTTTCTCTGAACCTCAAGGGTTCCTTCCACCTAAGTTTAGATATTGCCTATATACATATAAGTATGTTGGAGTAGTTTGAAGGTTAAGGAAAGTGATAGAATTATGGAAGAATTTATCCACATAAGATTTTATTTTCCAAGTAAACTAGACTGGTGTAATAATGTCATTATGGACAGAAATGTATCTTACCTTCTCTTAAATTCTAAAGCTTAAATGAAATTGAATTATGTCATAGAATGTTTTTTTTTTATGGTGAATTTGAGGTACATTACATATGGTATCAGAGAAAAAGATACAACACGGGCCTAAATAGGGCCACATTAGCTACTTAATATACATTTCGACATATGTAAAACTAATAAATCTTATGGTTTCAAATAGAAATCCCTTTCTATTTTTTGTAAATTATGGCAGCTCAAGAGGGTGCAGAAATTAGGATGGAAGGAAATTCGTAGCAAGGACCTTCAGGAGATCCAAGACAGAACAGTGATGGAAGCTCAACTACAGAGGTGTTGGAAACAATGAGGAATCTTATTGTTGAACTACAGGTTTTCAAGGCCGACAATGAAAAATTGAATAAAGCACAGCAGGAACAACAAGAGATAAATGAAGTCTTGCTACATGGTATAGTAACCAAGAAAATCCCAAAAGACGATAACCAAGACGAAGAAGTCAGCAAAAGGGCCTCCATGAATCTGGACCGGAAACAGAAAAATGAGACAGTTCATCTGAAGGGACACCTTCAACTGAGGACAAAACTATACTAGACAGAAAAAGAAAACAAGTAGACCACCTTGAAGGGGAATTTAAAAATATTAAACCAACTACCTTTGATGGAGAATTTAGGACAGGAGAAGAAGATGAGGCGTGGTTGTTGGACATCAAAAAATACTTCTAGATCTACAACTATTCCAACAACACGAAGGCTAGAATGGCCATCTACAATCTGAAGGGGAAGGCCAACATTTGGTGGTAGGACCTGAAATTGGCCAAGGGGCGTCTAAAGGAGAAACAATTGGAATGGTCTGACTTTAAGAAGAATTTCAAGAAACAATACCTTTCTGAAAGCTATTATGAAAGGAAGACAAAACAATTTTACGAGTTACTACTTGGACTGATCACGATGGAGGACCTTATAAATAAATTTCTGGAACTACTAAGGTTTGTACTATACATCCGGGAGGATAAGGTATAAATCCATTGATTCTTAAGTTATTTACCACAGGCCTACCGAGACAAAATTGAGTTTGACAACCCCAAATCCTTGAGTGAGGTATTCAAGAAAGCATGAATGTGTTATGACCAGTATAAACAGTTGGTAGAGCTTTCCAAGACCTGGAAGGATAAGAAGAAAGATCGAATGAACCAACGGAAGAAGGGATACCAGCCAACTCCTTATCAGAATGCAGCAAAAAGTTTCCCAAGGAAGGATTTTCACTCCAATCATCCGAATTCACAAGGTAGTGGTAAACCGGTAAGCCTGGGAACAAAGAAGTTTGGGGACAACTCCTGCGATCCATTAAAGTGTTGGGAGTGTGGAGAGCCTCATCTAAGGAGGAACTTTCCACATTTAATTGCAGCAAATAGAACTGTTGTTCACAATTTGCAGGAAGTCTTGACAGTGGGAGACATGGTCAAATGTCTGCATCGGATAAATGCAGCCATAGATGGTTGACAAGCTAACCACTAGTCTTCGGTGGTAGAAATAAAAGGTAAAATCAATGACACTCGAATTTCTGCTTTAATTGAACCTGGAGCTATGTTAAGTTATATTACTCCCGATGTATTAGATTTGAATAAACTTAAGAAACTGAAGCACGCAAAATCATGGCTTGTACAACTAGCAACAAGACCTAAAAGGAAAGTAGTTGACTTTATTTCTGATCTTGAGTTCATCTTAGATGGTCAAAAGATAAGGACCAATATGAACATCCTACCACTAGGATCTTATGATATGATTATCGTGATGGATTATTTGGAACAACACAAAGCAGTACTAGACTGTTATACAAACATAC
>JASDQU010283680.1:0-14553 GCA_032191745.1 Picea mariana
TTTTCCCTAAAAAATTAAAAACAATTTTTACTCTTTTATTTTGTTATTTAAATGTTAAATACAATATTTATCATGTTTATTTATTTATCCCACATTTATTAAACATATTGATGATCCATATAATTTTAGATATATATGTAGACCATATACCTAATTTTTATTTATTCCACATTCGTTATACTAACAATAATTTATATCATCTGTGTTATATATACATAGTCTTGTTTTATCTGTTTATATTGTGTTATATCTTGGGTAGTATTTGTTTTAGGATTTGGAGCAAGCTAAAACTTCGAGAAGACATCCGAGGAGAATCTAGCAATCAAAGCCGAGGAAAATTTAACATTTCAAAGGTTAGTTTTTTGTTAAATTCTTTATGTTAGTTAGTTTTTGAGACTTTTTTCAGAAAATGTTAACAAAATCCTTAAGATTTTTTGAAAAACAAATGGAAAAAGAGTGAAATTTAGATATAAATTTATTTTTTTTTAACTTTTTAAAACTTTTTTTAAACTTTTTTATTGTAATTTTATTAGTTTTTGAGCCCTAGCCCCCACGGCCAAGCCTTGGGATATGTAATATGTAATTGCATATTACATACTATGTAATATGTAATTACATATTACACCTAGTTAATATGTAAGTTGGGACCTTAACCTTTTCCTTAAATCCTGAAAAGACTAGTTCTTAACCAAGCAAAAGTTGTTTTAGCCCACACTTCAAAACCAAACCAATTTCTATCCTTCTTCCTTTGATATTTGATAGTTGCAAGTTGCAACTTGCAAAGGTGCATTGGATTGTTGATTTTTCAACAACAAACCACCTTGTCTCCCTAAAACTTATCTACAAGATATATAGGTGGATTCTCGTTGATTTATGACAAGAGATTCAACTCTCGAATGAGGTGAAACCTACCTGAGGTGAAACCTACCCCCAACGAACCCGAGGTACTTTAAATTTTATTTTAAGCTACCCACCAAACCCTAAGTACTTAAATTTTTTTCTCTAAACTTTGGGATCGGTTGTGACGACCCCATCATTACGTCTACAAGCGAAATAGCCATGCAATTTTTTTATTTTTGTGTGGAAGGAAAGAGGAGATTCCAACAACAGTTAACCACATGACTGATGACGAACGAAAACACGCAGTCTAGGCAACAAGCAATGATGACTCTATGCACTGGCTCCAGTGCAACTAGGCGAAACATGCGAAGAACAACAAGGACAAAAAGACTACCCGCCCGACGCAAACACGACCTTGCCTACAAGTTAAGTGAAAACATCCTCATCCTGACACCATGGCCTTGACGAACCAAGACTAGAACCTCAAGTCACGTGAACCAATGCATGAAGGCATTCCACCCATGTGCCTAAAGCAACTTACAATGCTCAACAACACTCACACAGAATGCATTGAATCCGGCCAAGCTCTCGATCACCGCTATCCAATAGGGCACGCCATGATCCCCACATCAGGAATCATGCCGTCCCCAGGTGATAGGAGCGTCAATAACCTTGGTACCACACATCCTATCTGGACTGAGGACTCCAGAGAATTCGATATGCTAGGAGTCGAATACCGATAAGAAACCACGCCCATACCTCGACAACAGGTTGACGAGACGCCAGAGGAAGACACCGAGGGAAGACACAAGGCAAAACACGACTTCGTCTACCACCTGTATAATAACTGGTAAGCCGATAGTCTACGTGCGAAGGTTGAGTTATTCCAAGCTACTAAGGTCAAATAAAATCCAAATGACAAAATTCGAGGAATTTTTATGCTATCTTGTTATTTATGAATAAATGTCACCTCGATGTTATTAAACGAGAGTTAATTCTATTTTTAAGCACTACTTAAAACAAGATAAACATTACATACAACCAAGCTATTCCATACAACCTATAAAAGTCCCAAAAAATCAAGCTACACGTTACATGAAAGGTCGCTATACATTCAATGAGAAATTAATTCTATACAAAATCAAAGAGATTTACTACCATAAGTATTTAATGAGATTAATGCCATATTCATATAACTCGGTTTAATTGCCGCATACATTTAATGCGATTTAAATGCCAAATGCTTGATCATGATTAGATGTCATTCGGAGCCACACAATTCACTTGATGCCATTGTTACAAGATACCCTACAACAATAATTATCATTGCTAAATAAAAAAAGGGGGGGCGTTGCCCAAAAAACAATATGCTGAAGCAATTGGTATTAATTCAAATGCCAAGCAAATCTATTACTCAAGTTGTGTATTAAATTAACTGTCAAGCATGTCTATTACTCAAATTGTACAATTATGTTGTCTATTACTCAATAATGAACTGAATCTGTCTCAGATATAAATAGCAACACTGATTGTTCAAATGCATACAAATAACTTAGCTGCGCATGAATTAAATTAGCTATCTAATGGCATTGCACAATTACAGCCATACTAATTCTCAATCACTGAGGTAATATAATCCAATAAGTATTAAATATGGTGTACCAATAAGGGAAAAAAAGACTTAAACCCAAGGCCGAAAGGTCTAACTTCGAGCCATAGGTAAAGTAAAATCACAGACACATGGGGTAAAATGCAGTCGTTCACAAGGGAAACACTCAGTCAACACAACAACCAATTCTGACAGTTACGGTAAGCAAAAAAAATGCATTCGAAGAAGGTATAAAAACACGGGCAACAAGATGAAATATGCTACCATTCAAGGCACAGATTCACTGTCAATAAAGGTATATAAACTCCAACATTTAATGAGGAAAATTCATCGCCATCCAAGGCATGAATTCATTATCAATTCATAAATGAAATCGCCAACATTCAGTGAGGAAAATCGTTGCCATCTAAGGCACGATTTCACTGTCAGTTCGGCAATGAAATTGCCATCATTTAGTGAGGAAAATCATTTCCATCCAAGGCACGATTTCACTGTCAATTGGGCAATGAAATCGCCAGCATTCAGTGAGGAAAATTGTTGCCATCCAAGGCACGATTTCTCTGTCAATTCAAAAATGAAATCACCAGCATTCAGTGAGGAAAATCATTTCCATCCAAGGCACGATTTCGTTGTCAATCAACAATGATATCACCAACATTCAGTGAGGAAAATCGTTGCCATCCAAGGCACGATTTCACTGTCAAGTTGACATGATAACTAAAAACGTTGTTGAACATCAAAGGGGACTTGCTGCCATTAACCACCACCACTACACTATAGAAAACCATCTTTCACACAACAAATACACAGTCTAAGGATTATGGAAATCCCTGGGTATGTAAAATAATCATGGGAAACTATCACCAGAATTCGTTGACCCATCCTTAGCGGTAAATAAATAAAAATTTACTGAATATAAATTGTGAATACACCCAGTGAATGTAGAATCACTGGCTGTCATTCGAGGGAAGGCTCAGTAAAAAATGTTATCAATCAAGTGTACCACACAGACATAAATAACAAATAAAAACTTTTTTCCATTCCACGATGCCAATACAAAATTGCATACATGAAATCAATTCGTTTTTCCATTGCCAGAATACCAAATATAAAAATGCAGACATGAATAACAAATAAAAACATTTTTCCATTCAAGGTTACCAATACAAAAATGAAGACATGAAATCAATTTGTTTTACCATTGCCAGAATACCAATACAACAAAGACAACAGTAAGAGAAATGCAAGGATCCAATGGGAAAAGTCATGGAAATGATCGTAGGGATGCTATCAATCAAGGCGCAAAGAAAAACAAACCAGGATGCAAGATAATCCGTACGCAGAGGTCTTTGCCAGATGGAAAAATCAACAATCAACCAAGGACAAGAAAGAAGGTAGATGGCTGACAGGAACATCCTTCTCTCATCATCCACGCATAGAAAAGCAGGGCATTGAGATCCATAGGTATGTTAATGCCAAAGCGATGACTGTATATCAGGCTCCTGGACGATTGCTCAGGTGAGGACTAATGAGCTAGGGACGAAGGGCAAGAGAACCACAAACTTCGCAAATCAATACACCCAAGGTGATCAAGACATGCCAGGAATCGAAGGCCATGGGAGCCAATCAATCATCGAGCTAGGCTAAGGAAAATTTAGTCAACAACTAGAACGCTAGACAATCAATTTACTTACCGATTAAACATGTATATTTGAAGCATATTACTACTACAATCTACCACACAAAATGAAGAAAGTGTATTGTTTCTTGATTGCCCACTCTGAGTTGATGTCCCGCTCGCTCCGTGCAACACCCACTTGTTGACCTATGAGACTTCACCAATACCTCCCAGCCAATGCTAGGGGTACTCTTCTTCCCCCGTAGCCCCCTGAGCTGCAAAGAGGCCATGCACGTTAACCAAAGAATCAACTAGCTCCCAGCTTGCCTCACAAGGCCGAGCTACCACTCCTCACCGAGTTGGGTATCCCAACTCTCACAAGCTAAGTAAGTCAAGTAGAGATTTTTGCAGTGTAACGTTACACAAATAGAAGAGATCCTTTATCCTTCTCCTCCCTTCATTATATAGAGTTTCCAAGTCCCTTACTTTCCTAAAATCTCATTTAATTAAGGTTTTAAAAATTAATTCCTAAAAATTCTTCTCCATACAAGTGTCATCCATCCCCTTCATTCCTCCACAAATTAATTTCTCTTATTTCCCTCACCCACCTAGAGTCACTCCTAGAATCGCTCCTAGGTGTCCCCAAATTCTCTTACAGGTTTTAATGACTTTCCCCATTATTAATTTGCTAGTTCAGTTTTAAATTAGAAAGTTCTTAACGGTAGATACCTTACTAAGTTTGACTTTCTGCTTTTTTCCTTGTGTTTCCCTTTTCTTTTTATGTTTCCCTCTTTTCCTAGATTCCTAATTGTTTTAGAATTCCCTTATTTCCCTTTTTCATTTAGAACTCAAATTGGCAGGTGTAGAAACTAACCCTTTTCCCTTTTTAATTAATAATTTTAAATTATCATAAAAAAAATAAAACAACTAATTCCCTTTTAAAATTTTATCCTAACATATTTTTATGAATCAATTAAATTGCTTACCCCCTTCTTGTTACAATATTTAAGGAAGATTATATATATATATATATATATTAAAATTTCTATATATATATATAGAAATTTGTTTTAAAAAAATATTAACATGTTATTCATCCTAAGGCCATCTAGGTTCATTCATTTATCATCAACAACGTGAAGTGCCCTTCAGAATGCACTAGGCGCTCCAAGGGTGCCACTCACCTTAATCTATTTCCCTTGGATGACGTGCCCTTCAGGATGCTCTACGTGCTCCAAGGGTTCCACTCGCCTCTTTCCATTTTTCTTGCGCGACGTGCCCTTCAGGACGCACCACATGCTTCAAGGGTTCCACTCGCCTCTTGACTGACTTGGTAGACATAAAAAACCCCTGGAGTCAATACTTCACCAGGTGATATTGTGGGAGACTAAGGGCCTCTAAGGAATAAGGCCCCCACCTTATTGCGCGCCCCTTAGAATCATTGTGAGTGATTGTCACAGTCTTCCCTCACGACATCGTGGGTCCTCTCAAACTAGGTAAATGTTAACCTATAGATCGAGCCACGACGGGAGTGCTAGTAGGTTATGGCAGGGCTGTTTTCCACACCTCTTCCTCAACCTATCTGGTAGTCGTGTGTGACCCCTTTACTCCACATGTGAGTCTGGTCGGCAAGCTATTGTCAGACTGCATCATCAATGAATCATGTCAGAATATATCCATATCATATCATCTAATCAGATGCACTAATATCACATATAAAAAAATCAAACCCCAATGGTACACTCCCCAACTCGATCCAGAGTCCAAGGGGTTCTATCGATGCCTTTGCATCCTCGAGGTCCAAAATCCCGCACACTCAGTAAAACTGAGTCAATAGCACCTGTCTATGTCAATGCAGTAAAACAACAAGTCAACAACCCATAACACCTCATAATCAAAATCAAGTGTTTAATAGTATAACAATCCGGATCACTTGCGAGCAAGTGTCCTCAAGGAATAAGTTCGCTCAGTGAGAAAGAGTGGGATGTTACATACACCCCCTCTTGGTCTAAACTTGATCCCGAAGTTTCATAGTATAAGTGTCGAATAATGTGTATCACAGTATGATAAGTCTATCTATCAAACAAAAATGGAAATTGTTGGCATAGGTCATATGCATCCTCCCAGGTCACCGAGTGTGGACTATAGTTGTCCCACTAGACCTTGACCTGCTCTATTGTTCAATGTCTTAGCTTTCAAACATGATGATCTAGGATGTGGATCGGATTAGCCGTGAGAACACCCTCATCCGACACCCACAAGGTGCTCAGGTCAAAACATGTGTGGGATCACTAATCGATGTCTCAGACAAAAATGTGAAAGACATTATGCATATGCCTCAAGAATCTACAAGGCTAGTAAAAAGGTCATAGGCCTCTCTTTTCCAAAATATCGTAGGAGATAGTTTATCCCCTTTTTCGAACTTGATCGAACTCTTATGCGGTTTCCGTCGCAAAAATACTCGATCACCAAATCGTAACTACGGTCGACGCAACGCGCATTGACATAACCTTTCTGTTGATCCTGCGCTTCCTTAATCCTTTGTCTTATGGTTTGCATTTTCTCTTCCACTTCTTGGATCGCTTCTGGTCCCACCAGGTCCCTATCCTCAAGCCGATCCCAACTCAAAGGCGTCCGACATAGTCACCCGTAAAGAAACTTGAAGGGTGCCATCTTAATGGTGCTTTGGTAACTCTTGTTATAAGCAAATTCCACTAGTGGAAATAATTCTTCCCAACACTTTTGTTGGTCCATAACGTACATGCACAACATGTCCTCCAAGGTCTGGTTCATTTGTTCAGTCTGCTCATTAGTCTCCAGGTGGTACACAGTACTAAAGTTAAGTTGGGTTCCCAAGGCCTCTTGGAAACTCATCCAAAATCATTCAGTAAACACCGATCCATGATCAGATATAATCCTCTTAGGCATGCCATGCCACCTCACCATCTCATTGATGAAAACTCTAGCTATGTCAAGTGCCTAATACATCATACGCACAGGAATAAAGTGAGCACTCTTTGTTAGAGTGTCTACTACTACGAAAATTGATTCATGTCTCCTTGCCATCAGTGGCAATCCAAAAATAAAGTCCATCGAAATAACCTCACATTTCGATTCTGGAATAGTGTGTGGTTGTAGTAATCTTGTTGGATGTCTACGTTCAGCCTTTACCTGCTGACATTCTAGACATCTGGCCACATAGTTGACTATGTCTACCTTCATTCCCTTCCAGAAGTATAAGGGTTTAAGGTCTGCCCTCATCTTCATGACTCCCAAGTGAGCCATGTATATGGCTCTATGAGCCTCGCTTAGGATCAACATCCTCAACTCGTCGTTCAGTGGCACGTAAATCTTATTTTTAAACCCCAATAATCCATCATCGTCAAACGTAAATCCTTCAAATCTTGGTAACATCATTGTGTTTTGTCCGATAAAACCCTCGACCTCTTTGTATCAGTCATCATCATGATGTAAAGTTATAATATTTTCACATAGATTCGTTTAAAGAGGCAGCACTGAAAATATGCATGGTATCTAACTCAATGCATCTGCCACTCGGTTCACTGTTCCTTTTATGTAAGTAATCTCGAAGTTATACTCTCTAAGCAATTCCGACCAATGCCACTGCCCCGCGTTCAGGTCGCTTTGTGTAAATATGTGTTGTAGTCCATAGTGGTCCATTTTTAGTTCAAACTTTCATCCAACAAGGTAGTGTCTCCAAACCTTCAAGGCATAAATGATGGCTAACAACTCCAAGTCGTGCGTCACACTGTTCTCCTCATGCCTTCTCAATTTCCTTGAGATGTAAGTGATCACTCGTTCATCTTGCATCAAGACTCTGCCTAAGCCTTCCTTGGATGCATCAGTGCATACCAACAAGTCTGCATCCATGTCAGGGACCTTTAGTATCAGTGTTGTTGTCAATAGCTCCTTGAGCCTCCGAAATGATTCTGCGCATTTCTCGATCCAAACAAACATCTTGCTCTTCTTCTACAATTCTGTGATCGGATTTTCTATCTTCGAAAATCCCTCAACGAACCATTGTTAGTATTCTGCTAAACCCATGAAGCTACGAATTTCTGGGACATTCATCGGCGCAGGCCATTCCATAATAGCCTCGACCTTTTTTGGATCCACGACGATGCCTTCGCTGGAGATGACATGCCCTCAGTAGTGAATCTTCGATTGATAAAATGAGCATTTGGACAACTTCCCATACAATTTTTGCTCTCGCAGACACTGTAGTACCAAGCGCAAGTGCTCGTCATGCTCCTCTGTCGTCCGAGAGTAAATCAAAATATTGTTAATGAATACTTGGATGAACTTGTACAAGTACTCGCGAAACATCCCATTCATCAAAATCATAAATACCCCTGGGGTGTTTGTCAGTACAAACGGTAAAACAGTAAACTCGTAATGTCCAAACCTCGTCTTAAAAGCAGTCTTAGGGACGTCATCTTCCTTAAACCGTAGCTGGTGGTATCCTGATCTCAAGTCGATCTTTGAGAACACCATCGTGCCCTTCATTTGATCGCATAGATCATCAATCCTTGGCAACAAATACTGATTCTTGATCGTTTCCTTTTTCAACTGACGGTAGTCAATGCAGAGCCTCCATGACCCATCCTTCTTTCATATGAAAATAATAGGTGCACCCCACGATGACACACTTGGACGTATCTGTCCCAGGTCCAAAAATTCTTTCAGTTGCATTCTCAACTCCTATAACTCCGGGGTCGACATCCGATAAGGTGTTCTAGCTATTGGTTCAGTTCCTAGTTTCAGGTCTATAGTAAAATCCAATTCCCTCTCCAGCGGCACCCCAAGTAACTCCTCCAGAAATACGTCCACAAACTCTCTCACCACCGGAAGGTGTTCTAGACCTTCCACTACTCCCTTCTCGTTTAATGCAAGGATTGCATAAAGCTTGCACCCCTTGTGCATGCTCTTCCGTAGCTGTAAGGAAGAGATGAACCTCAGGGAAGATCCCTAGTTTCGACCTATGATCACAAGTCTCTGTCCCTTTTCATCGACCAAGCTCAACCGTTTCATCTTATAGTTGAGTATCACCTCATGTGATTCCAACCTGTCCATACCAATCACAACATGATAAGATCCTAAGATCATGATGTACAGGTTGGCCCTGGTGACAAACTCTCCCAAGTTAAGGGTACAACCCATAACCCTTCCTCCAACCTTCTGTTTGGCTCTAGAAGCCCTCTCTATGAAGCTAAACTCATCCTATTTGTCTACCTTGACCTTAATCCTTTTTAGTGCTGCACTAGAAATGAAACTCATGGTAGAACTAGGATCTATCAAAATAATAAGGGTCTGGTCAATGATGGTACCTATCGTCTTGAGAACAGTCGACTGATGCTCTTCCTGGCGATTATTCACCGTTGCATGAATCTGATGGGCCTTGCCCAAATCTCCCACGGTAGTGGGTTCGACTGATCCATATGCTCTAGTCCTCTCCATAGGGTAGTCGTGTTGGTAGTGTGGCTCCCCACACATCCAACACCCCTTCTTCGGCACAGTAGTCCTGGTACCCAAAGTAGAAGATGACGGCCCACTAGCTTGGAATCCTGGTCTGTTCTGCTGAACAAGCCTAAACTGTTGCTGCTGCGGTCAACACTGTTGCTAATGTTGTGGTCCCCGATAAGGTGTCTGTTGCTGAGGCATCATTTTCTGAGGTGTAGTGAAAGTGGATCCCCTCTGGAAGCCATGATACCCTAGCGTATGTCTGGCTGGTGTCTGATGCTGCTGTGCACCAGATGACACATGCTCTGCTGGTCTCATTGAAGTCCTAGTTTGACCCCCACTGATAGCTCCTCCTCTAATATGAGGGCCTTTTGGACGACATCATGCAAGGTTTGAGGCATCAAAATCCTAACCTTTTCATGTATGCTACCATTAAGGCCAAACATGAACCTGTTAACCTTAAGTTTCTCAGTTTTAAGATGAGGAGCATACCAGAGAAGGTCCATAAAACGGGCCATGTACTCAGGCACTATGCGGCTACCTTGTCGCAAGGTGTCAAACTCCTTGAGATAACGCTCAATGAATTCCTTATAAAGATACCTCTCCTGGAACCATCCCTCAAACATTTCCCATGACACGTCCTCGAAGACCATGTTCAAAAGTGGCATGAGTGTCTTCCACCATAAAAGAGTGCTGCTCTTCAGTCGAAAGACCACCATGCGGACCTTCATGATGGAGGTCATAACTATGAAGAGTGAATCACAACGCCTTTCTCTACAACCATGCCTCAATGGCACAGATTTCCGCGACACTCATGGGCTCGAGAACTCAACTCTCTCAGGTACTTGGTGGATGCTAGCGGTACTAGCTAGGGCGTGCTATGGACCCTCAGGGGTACTGGTGCCCTGACCTCATCTCAGTATCGATGATGAATCAAGGCCCTTTAACAATACCTGGAAGGGCCTTGTCAGACCATCATCATCACTTACAACAAGAAAATCCAACCCAAGGACTTGTTTGTCCCCTTGGGAGTTCAACTCTGAGGGTGCGGGAACTTCTGGAGGCATCACACCTCCTTCCATGGTACCACATTGTGAACCTTTGAGGCATCCTCTAAATGAGATCACCACAAGTACACGTTAAGGTTTTTAATTAATGCAAGGGTTAATACTCATGGGTTTACTCCAGTGGAAATCCTAGCGATCCACAGTCGCAGGGTTGAACCTGCTCTGATACCATATGTGACGACGCCATCGTTACGTCTACAAGTGAAACAACCGTGCAATTTTTATTTTTTTTGTGGAAGGTGAGAGGAGATGACAACAATAGTTAACCACACAACTGATGATGAATGCAAGCACGCAGTCTAGGCAATAGGCAATGATGAATCAACGCACTGGCTCTAGTGCAATTGGATGAAATGTGTAAAGAACAACAAGGATAAAAATACTACCCGCCTGACGCAAACACGACCTTACCTACAAGATAAGCGACAACATCCCCATCCCGACACCATGGCCTTGATGAACCAAGACTAGAAACTCAAGGCGCACGAACCAACGCATGAAGGCGTTCCACCCGTGCACCTAAAGCAACTTACAATGCTCGACAACACTCACACAGAACACATCAAATCCGGCCAAGCTCTCGATCACCGCTATCCAATAGGGCATGCCATGATCCCCACATCAGGAATCATGTCGTCCCCAGGTGATAGGCACATCAATAACCTTGGTACCACACATCCTATCTGGATCGAGGACTCCAGATAATCCGACGCACTAGGAGTCGAATACCGATAAGAAACCACGCCCATACCCCAACAACAGGTTGACGAGACACCATAGGAAGACACTGAGGGAAGACACAAGGAAAAACACAACTTTGTCTACCACCCGTACAATAACTAGTAAGCCGGTAGTCTACCTGCGAAGGTTGAGTTATTCCAAGCTACTAAGGTCAAATAAAATCCAAATGACAAAATTCGAGGAATTGTTATGCTATCTTGTTATTTATGAATAAATGTCACCTCGATGTTATTCAACGATAGTTAATGCTATTTTTAAGCGCTACTTAAAACAAGATAAACATTACATACAACCAATCTATTCCTTACAAGCTATAAAGCCCCCAAAAATCAAGCTACATGTTACATGAAAGGTCGCTATACATTCAATGAGAAGTTAATTCCATACACAATCAATGAGATTTACTGTCATAAGTATTTATTGAGATTAATGCCATATTCATCTAAGTCGGTTTAATTGTCGCATACATTTAATGAGATTTAAATGCCAAATTCCTGATCATGATTAGATGTCATTGGGAGCCACAAAATACACTTGATGCCATTGTTACAAGATACCCTACAACAATAATTATCATTGCTAAATAAGAAAAAGGGGGGGGGCATTGTCCAAAAACAAATATGCTGAAGAAATTGGTATTAAGTCAAATGCCAAGCACGTCTATTACTCAAGTTGTGTATTAAATTAACTACCAAGCATGTCTGTTACTCAAATGGTACAATTATGCTGTCTATTACTCAATAATGAACTGAAGTTGTCTCAGATATAAATAACAACACTGACTGTTCAAATGCATACAAATAACGTAGCTTCTCATGAATTAAATTAGCTATCCAATGGCATTGCACAATTACAGCCATACCAATTCTCAATTGCTCAGGTAATATAATCCAGTAAGTATTAAAGTTGGTGTACCAATAAGGGAAAAACAAACTTAAACCCAAGGTCGACAGGTCTAACTTCAAGACATAGGTAAAGTAAAATCGCAGACACAGGGGTAAAATGTAGTCGTTCACAAGGGAAACACTCAGTCAACGCAACAACCAATTTTGACAATTATGGTAAGAAAAAAAAATGCATTCAAATAAGATATAAAAACACGGGAAACAAGATCAAATCCTCTGCCATTAAAGGCACAGATTCACTGTCAATAAAGGTATATAAACTCCAACATTTAATGAGGAAAATTCGCTGCCATCCAAGGCATGAATTCACTGTCAATTCGGCAATGAAATTGCCAACATTCAGTGAGGAAAATCATTTCCATCCAAGGCATGATTTCACTATCAATTCAGAAATGAAATCGCCAGCATTCAGTGAGGAAAATCGTTGCCATCCAAGGCACGATTTCACTGTCAATTCAACAATGAAATCACCAACATTCAGTGAGGAAAATCGTTTCCATCCAAGGCACGATTTCTCTGTCAATTCGACAATGAAATCTCCATCATTCAGTGAGGAAAATAATTTCCCTCCAAGGCACGATTTCGCTATCAATTGGCAATGAGATCACCATCATTCAGTGAGGAAAATCACTACCATCCAAGGCATGATTTCACTATCAAATCGACATGATAAATACAAACATTTTTGAACATCAAAGGGGACTTTCCACCATTAACCACCACCACTACACTATAGAACACCGTCTTTTGCACAAAAAATACATAGTCTAAGGATTATAGAAATCTATGGGTAAGTAAAAAAATCGTGGGCAATTATCACCATAATTCACTAACCCATCCTTAACTGTAAATAAATAAAAATTTGTTGAATATAAATTGTGAATACACCCATTGAATGTAGAATCATTGGCTTTCATTCGAGGGAAGGCTCAGTCAAAAAGGCTATCAATCAAGTGTACCACGCAGACAGGAATAACAAATAAAAACATTTTTCCATTCCAGGATACCAATACAAAAATGCAGACATGAAATCAATTCATTTTTCCATTGCCAGAATACCAAATATAAAAATGCAGACAGGAATAACAAATAAAAACATTTTTCCATTCCAAGTTACCAATACAAAAATGCAGACATGAAATTAATTCGTTTTTCCATTGCTAGAATACCAATACAACGCAGACAACAGTAAGAGAAACACAAGGATCCAATGGGAAAAGTCATGGAAATGATCGTAGGGATGCTATCAATTAAGGCACAAAGAAAAACCAACCAGGATGCAAGATAATCCATATGCATAGGTATTTTCCAGATGGCAAAATCAACAATCAACCAAGGACGAGAACAGAGGTAGACAGATGACAAGAACATCCTTCTCTTATAATCCATGCACAGAAAAGCAGGGCATTGAGATCCATAGGTCTGTTAACGTCGAAGCGACGACCGTAGATTAGGCTCCTAGCCAACTACTCAGGCGAGGATTGATGAGCTAGGGATGAAGGGAAAGACAACCACAAACTTCACAAATCGATACACCCAAGGTGGTCAAGACATGCCGGGAAAAAAAGGCCATGGGAGCCAATCAATCATTGAGCCAGGCTAAGGAAAATTCAGTCAACAACTAGAACAATAGACAATCAATTTACTTACCCACTAAACATGAAGATCTGAAGAATATTACTACTACAATCTACCATACAAAATGAAGAAAGTGTATCGTTGTCTGATCGCCCGCTCTGAGTTGATGTCCCGCTCACTCCATGCAACACCCGCTTTCCTACTGACGAGACTTCACCGATACCTCCCAGCCAATGATAGGGGTACTCTTATTCCCTCGTATCCCCCCAAACCTCAAAGGGGCCATGCACGCTAACCAGAGCATCAGCTATCTCCCATCTCGCCTCGCAAGGCCGAGCTACCACTCCTCACCCAGCCGGGTATCCCACCTCCCACAAGATAAGTTAGTCAAGTAGAGATTTCTGCAGTGTAACGTTACACAAACAAAAGAGATCCTTCATCCTTCTCCTCCCTTCATTATATAGAGTTTCCAAGTCCCTTAATTTCCTAAAATCGCATTTAATTAAGGTTTTAAAAATTAATTCCTAAAAATTCCTAATTGTACAAGTGTCATCCATCCCCTTCATTCCTCCACAAATTAATTTCTTTAATTAATTTACCTTATTTCCCTCACCCACCTAGAGTCACTCCTAGAATCGCTCCTAGGTGTCCCCAAATTCTCTTACATGTTTTAATGACTTTCCCCATTATTAATTTTCTAGTTCAGTTTTAAAT